>VUQK01004350.1:12160-22322 GCA_015106715.1 Bujurquina vittata | reverse complement strand
CTCAGTTTTTAATTCCTGAATTGTATAAGGCAGGCATCCCCAAATGGCGGACCTCGGTCCGGATCCGGACCGAAATGATGTCTCATACGGACCCAAACCCAATACCAAAACAGAAATGACCACTTAAAATCGTGTTGCGCACGTTCTGTTTTACCAGCGCAGCTTTTACAGTCCTTACGGTAATGGCGAAGCGTCCGAGGAAACCCAAAGACCAATCGCATGCGAGTTTGGCCATACCACGTGATACCGCCAAGCTAGTTCCAGCCGGCGGTTACTTTGTAACAAAGTGAGGACGGATGAGAGTTTGAGAGGTTACCGTGGAAACGACAAAAATAGAAACATAGTGACACAAAGAGATCCAGTCGAGACCGAGGACAGGATGGACTGAGAGCTGAGACTACATTCAAGCCCAGGATTAAAATTCTGGGGACAATTCTGAGCACTAAAGAAATGAGTGATTGGCTAAAAATGCTCAGTTATTACATTAGATCAGATTTAAATTCTTTAAATTATTTGAGACGGATTATTTGAGTCCAGATGTGAAACATAAAAATGTAAATCAAACTTTTCAACAATTTCTTTTTTCTGCAGTTAGTCATTATGAGCATGCACAGTTGTCATGTTTTACTTGGGTTCTTATTTTGACGTCATCCTACTTTCACTCACTACAAGAGAACATTATACATCAGAAATTAACATACATGTTCAGCTCTTTGTTTCATGACAAAAATTGTCAAAAAGTACTTGATATATATATATATATATATATATATTTAAAAAAACATTAAATAGTTGGACTTCCGGACCTTGGCCTAATGAAATTTTGTCTGACCGGACCTCTTTAAATTTTAATTGAATAACCGTGCTATAAGGTTTACCATCCATCCATCTTCTTTTGCTTACAATTTTATACATTTTATGGTGCAATTAGAGAAGCTAAATGTGTTCTAGATTTGTTTATTTAAAATAAGGCAGTTTTCACTGAGGATGCACAGGAGTTCCCTGCTCAAGTATGGATTGCAATCACACTTCATCAGTCCGAGTTCAACCCAGGTTCACTTAAGTGTGCCTAGACTTACTGGACTTTTGGGGGATCAAACACATGCACGGGGCACTGCAATAATGGCCAGCTGTGCCCCAGTGAATTTTTATATCACCCCTGCTTTAAAGTTATCATGATACAACATAAGAACGGCCATGATCTACAACACAATTTGACTTAATCTGATGTGACTACTCGCTTCTGTTTTTGCTGGAGGTTTTGCGTGGCTGACACCCACGTGACCAACAGACAGGAAGTACAACTACGAAGAAGTCCCCACGCAGCTCTTCCTTCTTGGCTTTTAAGTATTGACTTTTAAACACGTGGGCTAGCATTAGCGGGTTTTTACACAACAGCCAAGCGGCCACAGACCAATTGGAAAGAAAGTAACGCAAAGGTCAAACGTGTACCCCGACCTGGAGGTCGACTCACGCTATGAATGTGCTAACCAGCTGCATGATTTAATGCAAAAGACAGACGCGATTCCTTTCACAGTGGCGGCAATTAACTTACTAAAATAAAGCCGGTAGTCGGGAGAATTCAGGTGTCCTCTCTGCTCCGTTTGATAGTGCATCATTTTTCTGAAATAACACAGGTGAGGAGCAGCTGCTGCTTGTGTAATAACTTTGTGACTAGAAGCGGAAAATGAGCCGAAAACTGTCACCAAACAGCCGACCGATGAGCGCAACATCAGTGCTCTCATTATACTTCTTACTCCCCTCTTTTCCTGCTTCCCGTCCACCAGCTTCTCCTCCAAAGCCCTCAAGAGAAACCACGATTTTCCGGCCAGAGATTTTCAAAATACAATCCTTCAACGCAGCGAGAGCGCAAATAAAATGCTTCGCGCTGTAAAATTGTTAGTTTTGTGTGTGACAGGTGCTGCATGATCGTGGGACTTTTCATTGGGACGAGTACCGTGAGCCATATTAAGGCAATAACACGTTCGTATTGGCTCTAGTTTGCAGCGATCTCAGGAGAAACAAGTTGAAACCCGAGCACGATTAGCCCTCCAGACAAATCAAAACTGCATCACAATGACCAGAAAGCAAAAGAAAATCGATTTATTTTTATTTACTTGGTGGGGGAGTTGTCCCTGTCATTGACTTACATTTAGCCTCTTTCATCCATGCAGTCTGCGGTGAATAAGGCGCTTACCAAAGTCATATTTTGATCTTTAAAACATAATATTTTTTTATTGCAGTGTTGCATATTAGTAGCCTCCCTGTCTCATACCGCAAGTCTGTTTTGCCGATAAATCTGGGTTATTTTATTAATGATAAACTTTATTTTAACCGGAAGTCAATATTTCCACCTTCACTTTACAATTTGTGTAGCGGCCATGGACATGCGGCTCTCGTCTATTTGTAGTAGCTTTATTGTTACTGCCCCCTAGCTATCGTTCACGGCTTTCTACTTTTTTGACAGTAACGCAAATGCTTAGCTTTCTGAAGGTCTTTCAAAGCTTTTCTTTGGACATTGGCAGCTTTTTCATGCATTTTTCAGTCCAGTACATTTTCAAATGAAGGAATTATTGAGCCACTTAGTACTGACCTATGAATCATTCAAGAATAAAAAAAAACAAATGCACCTTACTCAAGGGATGAACTGAAAATACATCTTTAGGCACTTTGTTACTAGAAGTCTGTCACAAAAACACGTCATGTGTTCCCATTTCTTATATGTCCCTCCCTCAGCCTGATAACACAGTTTTACAGGCATAAAATAGTATTTCTGCATCAACAGGGTGATTTTTAAAGTGCTGTTAGCTGAAAGCCTGGCATATTTCAGCACAGTTTGCATCGTGTCCTTAAAAAATGTGAGAAAATATGACAAGTGGAAGACAAAAGACAGGTCTGAAAAACTATCTACAGCAGAGTAACAGTATGAACCAGTCTGAAAGTCATGTCCTTAAGAACCAGGAAAGACTCCAGCAAAGACTTGACGCAGGACCTGAGAGATTCAGTTGATTCATCTATTGTTCATTGAAGCCTCATCAGAAATCGTCTCAGTGGGAGGGTGGCTCTGAAGAAGCCATTCTCAAGGAAGAAAAGACTGAGGTATGCCAAATTATACAAGAACTGCACTGAAAATAGGTCTTGCAGAGTGATGAATCATATTTGAAATTTTTGACAAAAAACAGAACAAAAGGCAGCTGACAGCCAAAGACGAGCTTTGAACGTCTGGAATTTTACTGTTTTTATGTTTGTTTGTTTGTTTGTTCCTTGACTTCTGTATTTCTATGTATGATTCACAGGTTGTTGTTTGTTTTGTTCAAGACTTGTGCTCTTTATGTTTTTTAAATTATTTTATTTTATGACTACAAATAAAAATTCTATAGCTGTCAAGATTTGGTGGCGATAATTTCATCATCATGAGATCAAAGTCTGTATGTATCCATTGTGTCTTAAACAAACACCCATCCCAGTCCCCTTGATGTGCCTCTTTGACTGTTGTATAGGTCGGCCTCTGTTCAAACAAAGGGCAAACATAGCTTATGAGCATCCATAAAAGCGGGTTTATTTAATGGTTTTCTTTGATTTTGTTGCCCACCCTCCACCCCGACCCTGAACTTCAGAGGATGGATGGATGGATGGATGGATTTTTAAAACAACACCTGTTTTTTTAGGGCCACAGATTTTCCCTTAAGACTGAATTCATTTAAAAGTGGAAACTCTCTGTCATCAGGTCAAACAAAGCCACACCTTTAAATAACAAGGTGTCACACCAGCTCCTTAGAGCAGAGCAGAGCAGAGCAGCATACAAGAAATAACTTTGTTTGCACTCTTGGGCATTTGTTTATAAAGTATGTGATATGGTTTACTTTACCACCCGGTTACATAAAACTGCATGCACTGAAGTGTGACTAAGTTCAGCTGTGTGTGTTTGACAATGAAGGAAATAAACTAATATATAGCATTCATGTTTTGGTGACTCACCCACTGTTCACAGGTCTAAGCATAAGGGTTTATGAAAAACAAATGAACAGATTTTTTTTTTTATTCCAGTTTAAAGAAATGGGGCAATCATTTGTGGTTAATGCTGGAAATTTGACTTTACATATAATCTGCATTATAATGTAGCAATAAAGCACTATCCTCCTGATAAAATGTCATATTTTTAAGGTGTGATGGAATAAGACATGTCACTGATGCAATGTTTTAAATTGGAGGTTTAGTAACACTTCATTAGGTGTTACCTGTTCAGCTCCTTATTGCAAATATTTAATCTGCCAGCTCAGTGGCAGTAACTCAGTGCATTTAGGCATGTAGACGCAGTCAAGATGACCTGCTGAAGTTTAAAACTGAGCGTCAGAATGAGGAAGAAAGGTGATTTAAGTAACTTTCAACATGGTATTGTTTTTGGAGCCAGATGGGTGGGTCTGAGTATTCCCCACACAGCCATGTCTAGGGTTCCCAGCGAAAACTCCAACAAACACAATGTCCAGAGAGTGGCAGGTCTCTGGGTGAAAATATCATGTTGATGCTCACAGCAGAGTAGTCAGACTACTCAAGGCAACGGTATCTCAAATAACCACTTGTTAAAACTAATGTACAGCAATCAGAAGACGTTGAACCTTGAACAGGAGTGATGCTAGAATTCAGTGGGCTCACCAAAACTGGACAACAGAAGACTGGAAAAACTTTGCCTGGTTGGATGAGTCAGAATTTCTGCTGCAGCATTTAGTAGGGTCAGAATTTGGCATAAACAAATGATGAATCCACCCTTCCTTCCATCAGTGGTTCAGGTTTTTGTTGGTGGTGTAATGGATGTGGGGGATATTTTCTTGGTATACTTTGGGCTTCTTAGTACCAACTGAGCATTGTTAAAACACCTGAGCCTACCGGAATATTATTGCTGACCATTTCCATCTCTTAATGACCACAGTGTACCCATCTTCTGAGGGCTGTTTCCAGCACCGTGTCACAAAGCTCAGATTATCTTAAACTGGTTACTTGAACATGACAATGAGTTCACGGTGCTCACATGACATCACAGTCACCAGATCTCAATTCAATGGCGCACCTTTGGAATGTGGTGGAACAGGAGATTCTTATTATGGATGTGGAACTCTGCCACAACTGTGTGATGCTGTTGTGTCAATATGGACCAAAATCTCTGAGGAATATTTCCAGCACCTTGTTGAATCTGTGCCTTGAAGAATTAAGTCAGTTCTGATGGGAAAAGTGGGTCCAACTGGGTTCTAGCAAGGCGTAACTAATGAAGTGTTTGGTGAGTGTGTACCAAATCATTCTGTACCTCACACAGATGGGTTTTTTTTCTGCTTTCTGCAACCCAGATATATCATATTATCCCCACACAGCACTTTGCTCTCAGACCCCAGGCTTACTTGTGGTTTCTCGAGTATTCATACTAAAAGTAGAATGGGAGGCAGAGCCTTCAGCTTTCAGGCCCTGCTTCAGTGGAGCCAGCTCCCAGTTTGGATTCACGAGATAGATACCCTCTCTACTTTTAAGATTGGGCTTATTAAAACTTCTCTTCTCTTCTCTTCTCTTCTCTTCTCTTCTCTTCTCTTCTCTTCTCTTCTCTTCTCTTCTCTTCTCTTCTCTTCTCTTCTCTTCTCTTCTCTTCTCTTCTCTTCTCTTCTCTTCTCTCCCCAGTTGGTCACAGCACAGCAGATGCCTGCCCCTCCCTGAGCCTGCTTCTTCCTGTTCAAAGGCCGTTTTTCCTTTCAACTGCCGCAAAGTGATTCCTCATAGGGGGTCACTCGATTGTTGGGGTTTTCCAACTGGCGAGGAAGCTGGTTTGAGGTTGGCACAAACGTGGAGGTCTGATTTCAGGGCATTATCAACCCAAATGAAAAGTCCATGCAAGATGGAGGCAGAAAAGGTTAACCTTTAGATAGAAGACACACCAAGAAGGCAAAAATATAAGCAAAGCAATCTTGCATAAATTGTTCTGCTGCTGCTGATGTTAGACATTAAAGAAACACACAGTTTTCAGCTTGTCATTAGCAATATGATGGTCGAGGCTAATCGAAGACAAACAGGTGTTTTAAACTAATCTAAAAATACTATGGGTGCATTTATTGTCTACCCTTCAATGGGAAGGAAACACACTCACTCACTGTTTTCACAAAGTGGACTTTATCTGGTTGCCATGACAAAAAGAAATGATCATGTCAGCATGTGTGTTGATGATGTATGCTTTATCAAAAAGCGTTCAAAATGTATCTTTATCTACTCATACGTATCCATGTTACATACAACTTGACTCAAGCTTTCCTATTTGCTGTGGTCAAAGGACACATAGATGGAAAATATTAAAAAATGTTGTATTAGGAAGCATGCTACATTATTGCAAAAATGAAATTATATTATTGCCACAAAAATGAATTCTTCCTTGTTAATGTTTGGGTCCTAACCATGAGGATCTCAGATAAGGATAATTTGTTAAAAAGACCTCAGCTACAGTAGTCGTTATGTCTCAGTCTTTACCCTTGAGGAGCGACAGAGTCCAGTTCATCACTTTCTCTTCCAGGATCGATTTGAATGCCTGAAGGGCAGAAACACAGAACAGCAGTAGAGAGGTGTGGCCACACAGCTCCAATGACAGGTATACACAGGGAGGAGTTACATTACCTGTGCAGTACTGGCGGTCAGTGCACAGGGAACAGTACACCTGTTGTACTTCCCAGACTCTTTCTTTTTTTGTTTGTATGTTTTTTCTCTTTCTTTTCTTGTCCTTCTTTCTTTCCTTTTTCTCTCCCCCCTTTTTTGTTTAACAGTCTACCAGCATAGCCTCACTATGGATCCCAAGGAGGCCAGTGGAAGCGAGAAAGAGAAGGAAAAAGAAAAGGAGAAAGTGATAAAAAGGAGGAACCGGCCTGTGTTTCTGCGTTACCTGGAGAGGAGAAAGACGGACACGATCGTAGCTGATGACATGGCCAAAGGTGACATCAACCTGGGGACGCTGGTGAGGAGGAGTCAGTCTGATAAAACGGAGTACAGCGCTAAACTTAAAGGTACAGCAACTAATGATGTCCCTAGAGGTCAAAACTATGGCAACAATCTATACGGGCAACTCTTCTGCAAGTCTCTGCATTTCAAACATGTTGATAAGTCACTGCATAGGGAAACTTTGGCCAAATAGATCTAATGTAGGAGCAGCATCGATGGCTTGAGGGCAAACACTGATCGTGCACACACACAAAAGTGTGGGCCGCTCTGTACCCTGAACCTGTTGTGTTAATATGTGTTGAGCAGGAGATACTCCCACAGGGATGAAGCCACATATGCAAACTGTGCTCCAAACTCAGGCGCAGAGGAGTGGCTTAAAATTGTTCCAGGCCAGCTTGTAAACAAGGCCAGTGTTGTGTGACTGGGGACTTTTCATTACCAAGAGTTTTAAAAATATTTGATGTTATTTTATTGTTCCTAGCGCTCAACCAAAGACTGTGGAAGGCATAAACCGGCTGAAAAAAGGAAATGAGTTGTCATTTCAGCTGTGTGTTGCCTCATCACTACTGCTGACACAATCTTTTCATTCTAACACACATTCACGTTTCAGTAAAACTGGCTTCCCCTGTCCTTGAAGCACAGTCAGTAACTGGGAATGCTGCACTTCAGGCAAAATGACATCAGTCATGAGCGGGGTGTGGGGTGGGGGGTACTATGAAAGATTAGTTAAGTATGTAGGCTTTCCTGTGCCACTTGTTCTTTGTCTTCTTTTTCTATGAACAATACACATCACATGACAAAAGGGCCACACAATGGTTAAAAATACCTAAGTGTAATAGTGTAGTATAATAGCTAAATCCAACCTAGTTTTCACTCTGTGTTGTACAGATGACAAAAGATTTGACACATGCAATTTTCAGAAGATGCTAAGTTTGCCAGATCTACTCTCCACCCGTTTGCATTTTCTGTTTTCATGAGCAACCTGCATCATGGCAGGCTGAGTTGTACAAAAACACTGTGGTGTTTTCAGTAAACTATTTACCCACCCTCTTTGACTTTACCCTCAGGGAAACCAGCAGTATTACATATTTACACCAATGCAAATATTGACAGAACGATGACTTCACTGAAAGAGGAAACATGTGAGTTGCTGCTAGAAAGTCTCTTCTCATATGCTTGCCAGACAGGTTGGTCAAGCCATAGAGCCATGGCAACATGACATCAATATGTCTAATTATTTACAGCAACTATATGAAATACTTCCAGCAATGATTTACCAGCACAAACACCACAGGGCAGTAATGGAACAGACATAACTACCAATTTGTTTATATATTTTTAGAGTCTTTCTCACTCTTTCAGATAACTTTGGGCATTTTTGGAAAAATATTCAGTTTACTGTGTCCAAACTATATCTCTAGCTCAGTGATTCCCATTGGGCTCTGTGCTGTGCGATTGAGTCTGCCATGTCATGTTTCTTGATGGTGATATGTGATACACCACGGGCTGTATTCTTTCCAGGTCACTCTGCCTGCTTCCTTTCACCAGGCTGAGCAGTGAAAAGCCCTCCTTTTGCTTTCATGGGAACTCCAGTGCCAGTAACCATACCTCTCACCAAACATAATGTTGGCAAAGGGATAAATCAGCACGGTTGAAATGCGCTGCAGTGGATCAATGCGTGTTTTTGGAAAATTCTGTGGAGGGAACTTTTCAAGGTCAAGTTTGAATGGGACACGTGTCATTGTATGTAATAGAAACTGGGGGCTCATTTGTCTCATTAAAACTTTATATAGTGGCAGGTAAATATCTCCTGAGAAGTCTCATTTATTATGCGTGCCAATTTAGGGAGTAAGCCCATGATTGAAGACTACATGGGAAAAACAAACAAAAAAAAAAAAACAGCTGAACTTTGAAATGTACTGCAGTCATACTTGCAGGCCACACTTTGATAATTAATAGAAATGATACCAAGCCATCAGGACACAGACCTAATTTTTCTCACAAGATGCTCACAGAGATAATGGGTCCCATTATATATATTTCCAGTCTTTTGTGTAATAACTAGGTAAGGTGGCTTCACCACAGAGACTGCACGTGTCAACAAAAACTGCAAGTAGTGGTCAGTACGCTGACCGTACTTGACAACCACATCATAGCAAAATACAAGAGGCTGACAGGAGGCATGAATCTTGCATTCCAACTCAGTATCCCTTCAGTGACTCTTATCAATGTGACGTTCTTGTTGGATTGCCGAAAAAATAAATAAAATGAATCATGACTCACCACTGCAGATTAATTTTACTGCATGGCAAAGCTGGAAGGTAAAACTGTATGCAGTGATGTAAGCAGGTCTCTGTTGGAGTCACTCACAGATGAAGATATGCTGAACAGTGCTCCCATTCATAAGAGAGCACTGGCAGAAGTACTGGCAAGAAACACAGGCATCCTTTTCCTCATCTTTAGTTTGCACCTTGTTCAATTAGTTTTTCCGTATGAAAACATTCTAAAAATCCAGCAAAATAAAATTAAAAAACAGGTATAGCATTTGAAGGCTACTTGTTTTTCTTTACAATGCAACTCCCTTACTTATTAGTCTATTTTAATCAATACAAGGCAAAACTCAGAATTAATAACAGTCCATGTGAATACCAGCACTGAGCATGTTAAGTTGCTGATACATAGATTAAGTACTCTTTTGCAGTTCTTTGGATGCAAAATAAATAAATAAATACCCTGCGTCTCGTCCGATGTCAGCTGGGATAGGCTCCAGCCCCCCCGCGACCCTGAAAAGGATAAGCGGAAGCGAATGGATGGATGGATGAATAAATGTACCATAAGCTCTTGGTAACATTCTGTACACTAAGACTAACTTGAACTTGAATCTGCCATGTTTACCCTTGTGAGTATAATGCTTAACCTGAGGCAGATAGAAGAAATTTGAATGTGCATGTTTGATTGTGTGTGTGTGTGTAGGTGTGTGTGTGTGCCTGTGTGTTTGCTTCTGAAAACATGTGAATCAGTGCTGTTGTGTGTTTGTGTAGATGTAGGTGTGCGCTCAAAATTGCCCACCCCTACACACACACACACACACACACACACACACACACACACACACACACACACACACACACACACAACACTCAGCACAGATAGAACAGAGACCACCCAATGAGCATAAAACAGTGGCACAATTAGTTTCGTA
>VUQK01004349.1:4317-19353 GCA_015106715.1 Bujurquina vittata | reverse complement strand
GCAGGGCACTCATTTATTTGCTGGGTGGCTAATGTGCAGCAGAAGTCCACAACACCTGCTGCAGCCTGTGTGTTTCTATTTCCATTGTCTTGTGTGCACAGAAGAGAAAAGTAACAGATAATGTAGCAACAAGTTGTAGCAGAGGGCTTTTTTTTCATTATTGTTGTTGAATGCTGACAGAGTCTCACACCTTCCTCTGGTGTGTTTCCAGTCAGCAGCGCGATGCTTTCATTGCGCGCGGAGGTCAGCGCTGCAGCAGAGCGGGCTGCGTCAGTCACTGCCTACGTCAGCAGCAGTGAACCCTTTATATACATGCATCATTCAGCCTGTAGATCCCCGCAGATGTCACATCTGTTTGCATCAGACAGGCTTTGTGTGCATTTTTTCACAACAAAGTGTTAAACGTGTTGGACAATAAGCCTTTAACTGCTTGCTTATAACTGAGGCCAACAACAAACAGATGATGGAGAATTTTTGCTTTTTGAGAGTTGATGTCATTTTGCACAGATATGACCAAACAACAGTGTGTATTAGGGAAGGCAGCACAGTTTTATCAAATGAATATTTTTACATGAATCACTTTCAATGACTTGACATAGACAGGATTTAGGGACCAAAGTCAGACAAATTCAATTCATGTTAAAATCAGGTCTTAGTACTTGGTGAAACTATCAGTTATTTTAGGTTAACGAGACTAAAGCTGTGTGTCTAACCATGTCTTTAATATCAAGGTCCCAGTGACATAAAAACAGAAACGAATCTCTGCATAGAATCAGCAGCTACATGATGAAACACACTAAAAAGATTTGTTGACTTTGCCACAAAATATGTTTTAAAAAGTTATTCTGCAGCTGTTCAACACTATGAGGCTTTCACAGCTTCATCGGAGGTCCTGTGTCTCTGGCTCCACCCACCTTTATGCTAATTCACATCTGCTCACTTGCTGTGAGTTGTTTATTATTGTCACTTATGGATGAAAATAAACAAGTCAGATGGGAAAATCTTTGTTTTTCATTTAGTTGCACAATAATTGTGCACACAGATCTTCTCCTACGAAAGCCAAAACCTCACCTTTACTTTCTTAAAAATTCAGGTTTGACTTTAATTAACATTTTGGATTGACCAAGAGCACAGAGTATTCCTGCCATCTGTTGAAAGTGTCATTGGTCTTAGCTACATGCATGATCGGCGCACCCACACGGTCGGCTGGCATTTCCCAGTACAACTGCTACAAAGCAGATGAGTAGGACTTTTCTGGAAGAGTTGCTCACATGAACACCTACAGCCAGTTTGGAATCACCAGTTAACCTAACAAGCATGTCTCTGGACTCTGCATTAGTTTGGTTTAATCTAGCACAGCGTTTGCTCAGCAACAACACAAAGTCAGGTCACAATCCCTGCAGATCACCGACTGCCCACATCTGCTGCTGGCTCAGCTGATATCCTGCTATACAGCCAATAGGAAAATCTCATATGTGCGTATGCTATTTAAGTAGCTTTAGCCTGCCTACAGTTATTGCACCTCTGCATGCTGCTTTGCAACCCACCTCCAGCCCAGCTTTATCTTCATAATATGTGATGTTACTAATAGTCTGGGACCCCTCAGACTAGAGCAGACTCTTTCTTGCTGATGCTTTTACCTCCTCTGGCTTTCTGTGTATGAATGTGGAGGCACAGGGAGGTCCCACATCAGGGCCATAATGCCAAATACAAATGACCGCACATGAAAACAATCAATCATCTATAGTGGTCCTGGCTGAAATGGGCTCCAGCTGTTAAGAAATGCGCTGTGAATCAATTGTCCATTAACTGTAAAGCATTAAATAAAGTGCGTCATGTTTCTGTATGCATATAAGTGAAATACAGTGCGCCGTGTTTGGGTGTGAGGCAAGTGTGTACATATGTACGTGTGTTATTGCCTCACTCCCTTTCACTACCCTTTGAATGCTGGAGCTGTGTTTCCATGGCAACGTTGACCCCTGGGAGTCAATGTTATTTTTTTCAAACAAGTAGCCTCTTTGCAATTCCCCCCTCCCTCTCCCTCTCATCCATCCTTCCCTCCCTCTCATCCATCCTTCCCTCCCACTCTTCATCTCCTGCTCTCACCAACTCACATCGCATCTCTTTTCTTCTGGCCTTTTTTGCTATTGTGTACCAAAGCAATGAAAAAACACTCTTTATTTGTTATCTGCTCCTGCGCAGTCCATGCTGTCCAATGCCTGTGTCAGCCCTTTCTCCTCTCACTGCATCGTTACACTGTTGACACACATTCACGCACAAACACAGTCCATCAGAAGCTCTCCGTCTCACTCTCTGCCGCGGTTCGAGCTCTATCTGCGTCTCTTCTTTGGATCTTTTTTTGTCTCCTGTCCTTCACAAGGACACCCCTAAAAGGCATCTCCCTCTGCTTTGAATCTCACAAGAAGGCGCTTTCATCGCCCAATCGTCATTGTATAATTCATCCTCAATTCCTAATTACACTGCATATTTTGAATTCAAGCTGGGATGTTATCATGCACGTGTGATCATAGCAGCACAGGTGAGACGTTGCCTTGTTTTTCTCTGTGCTGAACACGAACAGTGGAAAATATCAGGAACCTGTCTCTGTAACACTGACTCGCACGTTCATGTAGAAATACCAACTTCCCTTCACGGTTGTACTGGATTTAATTTTCTGATCAATCAAGAAATCTTCCAGCTGTCACGTGTGTTTCTGTTGGCTAATATCCTCTGCGTAGTGGAATGTCTGTTCACTGGAATATCAGCTAAAGCAGATTTACTTTAAAACTTTTGTAACAGAGTAATAACCTATCTCTTTTTTTATTTTTTCCCCTCCTTTTCTCCAACCTCCCACCAGGCCAAGCTGATTGTCCCCAACAGCACAGCAGGGCTGATCATCGGTAAAGGCGGCGCTACAGTCAAGGCGGTGATGGAACAGTCTGGGGCGTGGGTCCAGCTATCCCAGAAACCAGAAGGTATCAACCTGCAGGAGCGTGTGGTCACCATCAGCGGTGAGCCTGAACAGAACCGGAAAGCAGTGGAGATCATTGTCCAGAAGATCCAGGAGGACCCGCAGAGCTCCTCCTGCCTCAACATCTCCTACTCCAACATCACAGGGCCCGTCGCCAACTCCAACCCCACCGGCTCACCGTACGCCAACTCAACCGAGGTCATGCCAGCTGCAGCAGCCGCCGCAGCAGCTACGGCTTCTTCTCTGCTCGGCCAGGCAGGCCTGGCTGGGGTCGGAGCCTTCCCAACCACTATGTCCAGCCTCTCAGGCAACGACTTGCTCGCCATAACGTCTGCCCTCAACACTCTGGCCAGCTATGGTTACAACACCAACTCTCTGGGCCTGGGGCTCAATCCTGCTGCTGCCTCGGGGGTTTTAGCCGCTGTAGCGGCTAACGCCAACCCAGCAGCAGCCGCCGCAGCTAATTTGTTAGCGTCCTATGCCAGCGATGCATCCACCAGCGCTGCTCACCCCGCAGCCAGTCTTGGAGGCTTCTCCCTGGGATCCCTTGCTGCCGCTACGGGGGCCACCAATGGCTACTTAAGCGCTGCTTCACCACTTGTGGCATCATCTCTACTGGCCACAGAGAAGCTAGCAGAAGGAGCGAAGGAAGTGGTCGAGATTGCTGTGCCAGAAAACCTAGTGGGAGCCATCTTGGGGAAAGGAGGCAAGACGCTAGTGGAGTACCAGGAGCTGACCGGCGCCAGGATCCAGATCTCCAAGAAAGGCGAGTTCATTCCTGGAACTCGGAACAGGAAGGTGACCATCACGGGTTCCCAGGCCGCCACGCAGGCTGCACAGTACCTGATCAGCCAGCGAATCACCTACGAGCAGGGGGTACGCGCCACCAACCCACAGAAGGTGGGCTAAACCTGACAGCCAATGAGAAACGAGGAGGAAAAGAGGAAAAAAAGAGTGGGGGCTTGGGGGAGGAGTATAAAAAAGTGAGAGTGAGAATGGAAAAAGGAGAGGAGAGCAAGAATGTCGGAAGGAATCGTTCGCACCGTTTTCTTCTGCGTGTTTTCAGTATTCTCTATTAAAAAAAATTTTTTGACGCAAGGCAAAAATGTGCTGAGAAGACGAGGAGGGAGAGGAGGGAGTTATTACGCTGAAAAACCAAGAAAAAAATGTGCAAAATGTAAATAAGGTTTTATTACTTAACGTCTTGACCTTTTGGGATTTTTTATTGTTTTTGTTTATTGTTTTATTGTTTTGTTTCGTTTAGTAAATTAAGCTGTCTGTTTGTGTATTGTGTGGACAGAGCTGAATGCCATGTAGACAGGCCGACTGTCTGAGAGGCTACAGGAAGTGGGGGGAAGGAGGGGAGGGCACAGGTGCGGCGAGGGGGAGGGTTGGCGATTCCAGGGTACAACCCTCCACCGACCCCAAACCCTATATAGAAACAGCCCTTGCCCCTCCGTCCCCCTGCAGCCCACACCCATCACCCTCCAGTAGGGTTTTTGTTTTTTCTTCTAGGAGATTTGCCCCAAACCCCTCGCCCCGCCTCCCTTGAATGCCCCTCTCACTTCTTACCCCCACCCCCCGACGTGCCCCTCCCCCTTTTGTAAGGGTTTTATAACAAACAAGACTGCAAACTTCAGCCTGGTGTGTGAGAGAAGAAACGCCCTTGACTCCTCCCCCTTAACACCTTCTATTATCTCTTCTGCATACGATCTCAACTCCGTCCTTCTCCCCCAGGGAGGGAAGGGTGAGGTGAAATTGGGGAGAGGTCCTAGGGGGAGAATCAACCGGGCGTTTTTCTTTTCTTCTGCACACCTTCCTATACCTGTGATGTGTCCCAAAAGCAGTGCAGCTCTGCAGGGGGGTCACAGCATGTGACGCCCCCCGCCCCCCCACATGTGGCTCTAATGTTTCAGATAGAAAGGGAAGGCGCACGCTGTTGACCTCACGTAGTGAAAACCCCAGAAACGACAAGAGTGATACTGCGCAGGCTGCAGCAGACACACAGGATCCAGGCATTTTTGCAGTCTGCTGTGATAATTCTATTAATGATATTGTCGATATAGGAATCATCACCATCGTCATTATTTATTAATGAGTTCACCCGTATAAAGCTCAGTTGTCTTTTTGTTTTTAATCTGTGAATTCAGGTTGACATGAATGTAAATGAGACTATTTTTGATTTGAATTTTTTGTTTTAATTTAAGTGAATTGAAGATGAATAGTAATGTCACATAGTGTAATATATGTCTTATTTAAGTCCAGTAAGAAAGCCACCCCAGGCATTAGGATCATTACAGTGAAGGATCGCCTCTTATATCCAGTCAAAGGCCAGCGCAGGGAACATGCACACACGTTTTCACACTGAAACAGAACCTTATGATGCCATATTTGGTGCTAGAAAAGGGAAATCACCATATCTATGATGCAGACTGCAGTAAGACTTCTAGATTAGCCAGAAAAACCCCAAACCTCTCATACCACAGGCTGCAGTGCAGCTATTATAATTATTAACCTACCTGGTTATCATGCTTAGCTCCTAGCTCATGCTGCAAAGGATCACCACTGTTTATATGCCCTGTTACAGTTTGCCTGTACTGTAAAGTTGTAACTAAAATGAATAATTCAGTTGAACTGAGACTAATTCTCGGATAAACTGCTGCTCGGCCTGTGGACTCCCAAACCCTCCAGATTAACCCAGACCGCAGACTAGATAGAGCAAGAGCACTTAAGACTAACGAGATACTACTGAGAAATGCAAACACTTAGGAAACAGAGGAAACACTGAAATGTGACGAGGGAGCGTCGTTTGTCTGGGGTCCACTGCTGAATCTGCAAGCCTCGCTGGCAGATTTGCTATTTTAAGTCATCTTGCATATCAGTAATGGAGATAAATAGGCTCACTGACCTTTGCCCCTATCATGCAACCGTCCAACTGCCCAATGAGATGAAGGGCAGATGAGAGATTTTTAACATACGTCCAGGGAGCTGAGCTCATTTCTGCCTCCAGCGAGCTGTAGGTCTCCCTCGGAAACGGATTTACTGCCCACTGTAGACCCACGAGGCTGCTGAAGATGCTGTTGTTTCTTCTGTTGTTGATTTTTTTTTCCTTTTTTTTTGTTTGTATCGTGTTATTTTTGTCTGTTTTTTAACAATCGGAGTACACTGAATTTTTTTTTGTCTTAATGCACTGTGAAGCGAGGGAGAGTTTCTCTCGACCTGTGAGGTCAGGGATGTGTGCTATAGATGGCATCGTTGACTGGATGGTTTTTGTATGGCAGGGAAAAAAATTACACATATATGAAATATATGTAGAATGCATATGAAGAACTTCACCGGAAATGCACATCATATCTGAATACTGAAGGAAGAGACTAGGTCGATGAAGAGGATCAATCAATTGAGGTCACAAGTGGAGATCAATTAGATCCTACTTACCTGCTATCCTGGGAAAGTGTTCTGTAATTAGGGGGCAGGATGTTGGGGGAGTGTTAGGTGTCCGATAGCAGATTAAAGAGACTGGAACAAATTCCAAATTCAATATCCTACCGCAGCTGTGTCTTTCCCCGCAAACGGTTAAATTAATAATGTACTGCATATCCAACAGTCAAGTCCCTGGACAGATGTTTAATTGTAACAGTAGCTGATGTATGACGGAATGTAAAAGGCCAAAAATGAGGAGGGGGTGCATTTGATTTATTGACCTAAAAGTCCGGTGAGGGGAGGGAACACCTCTAAGATTAAACAAACAGACCTTTTGATTCTTTTGAAACCAATCCGACCCAAAATCCTCCGCTGTGCTTTTGAATGTGTCACTCTCTGTTGGAGCGCCAGTGAGGGTTTATCTCCACAGCTTGGTAAGGAGGCTTCTTTACTCCCATCTAACACCATCCACACTCTCCTCACCCTCCCACCCGTCCTCAGTTTTCCAGTGCACTCCCATCCTGACACCCCCTCTCCTCCTACCACATCGCTCCATGGGTGACTATGTCTGGTGTTACGATCAATGCATGTCTGCTGCTTGCCCCGACAAACGCCACAGATTGAGTCTCTGCTCTCTTTGCCTCGCCGGGCAGCTGAGGCGCCGGCCACCTAATGCAACACCATCAGAGAACAACCACACCTGAACAGGAAGTCGTAGCTAGCAGGGCACAGTGCATAAACACTCTTATTTGCAGTTTGCATTTCACGATTGCTACGTTGGAAGACGTCGCAAAAACATAAAACACATGCATATTTTGAGGGGACTAATTTATCACTGAAGGGTTTGACTGGATTTTATGGCAGAACCTCATTAAAGATCACAGGAAGACAGTGAACTTTTGCTCTACTACACAAATACACTGTGCTGTAGCTGCTTTCCATTTTACTTAGTGAGAGTTACGCCTTCTTTGGGCAGGTAGACTAATTATGGACTTAATAATTTACCCGTATCATTAGAAAATTAATATGTTTACGCTTGTTGGTTAGAACAAAACAAGTAATTTGTCACTGTTTAGTGGATAAAATAATTATTGAGGTAATTTAAATTAAGATGTCGAATTTTAAATTATGAAAATAGTAGCAATTTAATACCTTTTGTTTCCATTTGTTCCGTCTCCTGCTTTGGAAGGCGTGCGTGCAGCACAGCATGTTTACAGTGGCAAAACTGCACTGAAATCTCTCTTTATAGGTGCCATTTGATTTAATTACAGAACTCCTTTTCATCTCATTAATTCAACCGTAGGATGACTTGTCTTTTACACAGCAGCAAATCTCTTTAGTTATGGTAACGTTAGGGGATCGAGATCAAATGTGACAAAAGTACCGGAAGCAATACGTGTTGTGTTGTCCTGTCCCCTATCCTCTGTGTGCCGTAGGAGCTTTTTGGATTTACCTGTAGATGTTGAATAGGTTTACACGAGTAAAGTTTTTTTAAATTTGTGGAAGATGCTGCTATTTAATAATAACAAAACAAAAAAAAAACCACATGGTAAAAACATATCGAAATCTGTCCTTTAGCTGGAGAGGCTAGTTTCAAGCGGCAGTGTAATACATGCTCTGTTATAAGCTGACAATAAGTTAGTAACAGCATAATTCTAACCTGAACAAGTGAAACCTGTGCCAAAAGAGTTCAACTGTAAATGTGTTGATTTAAACCACATTAGGTAAGAGGAGACATACTTTTATATTAAGAAAATGTGAAAAGTGCCAAATGAAGCATATTTATAATTCAGTACATAGGAAGGGGATCGGCCCCGTGACAGTTTTTAAGAACTAGGTAGACTAACAGACAAAGCGCTTCAGTACAGCAGTTTGTTCAATCCCTCTTCGTTCCTGCCACAAGACGAGGGCGCGCCATGTTAGCCGAGTGTTAGCCAGTCCGCTGGGAGCTACTCTTCCCAGGATGCAACAGCACTATGACTCTGGGGCTAGGTGTATCAATATAGGCGATAGGTTAGCATAATGATGCTAAAAAAATGTGACTAGATAGCATTCTTAAATACAGCCTTTTATAGTTACAATGAAAATGTATTTTGTGGAAATAGATGTTATCTTTTTTGCACGTCTTATTGCATGATATCAAAGTGAAGCGTGGACTAAAAAAAAAAAAAGAAAAAAAAAGAAAAAGAGAAGTGACAAAAAAAATTTTAGGCAGTGTGTGTCGTTCATTTTCCGGAGACAAATCTTTGCATGCCGATAAGGGTCGAGCATTTTGGTATTGTTTTACACGCGTTCAGATGTTGTTTTTCGATGCGGTCGTGTTATGTCCCGGTCCACCTGCCACAGGTGAAGACCGCGTTTGATTTCAGTGTCATGACCGAATGAGTATTTTCTCGCTAAGCTGTCTAACCTTCCTCAGAGGGACATGAACAAAAAAACCCGAGAACAAACCTAAGACTATTTTGCTACTTGTTGAGCGAGCTTGGACTAAACATTTCTCAGTTCTTACTTAACAATTTAAAAAAAAAAAGTCTGGATTTATTTTCAAATATTAGACTGAGATTGTCCATGAATGTACTCACCTCTCCATAAGTTTGCATATCACTCTTCTGACCACTGGCGTGCAGTAGAGGCTTACATGTGTTTTAGTGTGTCTTTGTACTCTAACCTTACTAACCCCTTGACGCACTGTGTCAAGCTCTCAGTATTAATATGTTGTCTGTCCTTTGAGCCCCCCCACGCTCTGAGCTCTGGCTTGTCTTGTCATTGAAATGCACCTTATTGACCTCAGATATGACACGGAGCATGTCCGGCCCCACGTGGTCGAGAGAGATTCATAAAGAGAGACAGAGTGTGAGAAGGAGGCGAAAACGCCCCTTCCTCACCTTTAAATCCAAAATAACACACACAGTGGGCTGTGTGCTCGCGCTGCCCGCCTCCCTCGGGTGCCTCGCTGCAGAATTTGGGACAGATTGTGTTTTCGCTCCCTTAATATGCAATCCAAGGCTCTGATCTCGGGGAGAGAGAAAAAACACACTGAGCATTGCCAGTGTGTTTTTTTTTTAATGTTTTGTATCCTGATCCCTCTCTCTTTATGTCTCCCTCTGTCTTTAGTTTCCCAGTTCAGTTTAATTAGATGCTATTGGCTTCAGTGTTACTCTTTTTTTTGTTTTCTTTTGGCGCAGTCTCTCTGGATTTGCAGTACGGTCATGCTTCGTATACTGACAGATGTTGTCATGGGAAATGGCCCGCTGCTCACAAAACTAACTGAGAAGGGGAAAAGATCAGGATTTCCATTGTTGCTCCTTAGTGACACATTTGCACTAAACCTTCTGCTGTTACAGTGCATGGCAAGCCAAGCTGAGGTGGGGGTCAGTGTGCAAGACTACTGTAGATGGTAGCCTTACTGTAGGTGTTTATTCGGCATTGTATTTAGATGTGCATGCTCCTCTCTCTCCCGCTCTCTGAGTTTGTCTGCTTTAGGCCAGCTCCGTGGTGTCTGTGTTGCGACGTAGCCAGCTAGCCATGTTTTATTCATGTTTTCTTTGCTTTTGTTTTTACTGTGATGTGTAGAGGAATGCAAACTTAATTCTAACCTGCTTGCCAGGTGACCTCATCGCTTCTCAGTGGGTGTGTGGCTCTCCGACATAGTCCCCAAATCTTGTTTTCCGCCCGCTCCCCTCCACCGCCACGCCTACCTCCACAAACCCACTCTCACCCACACCCACCACTGAATTTCCCACCTCTTCAAACAACATCTAAGACATCTTTTGGGACCCCACTCTTCCCCCTTTTTCCACCCTTCTTCCTCCCCCAACTCGGGCCCCATCGAAGCACCAGCAACTGTAGACTGCATTTGTCATATCACTGTTTTTCTGTTCCTTCTCTCGTTTCTCTGTTTATTTTTTTCCTGGTTTTGATTTGTACTGTATGCTCTAACCCAAACCAGTTTTAACAAAATGCCATTTTCTGTATGTAGCCTGTTTACCCCCCACCCCACCCCACACACACACACAAACACACAAAATATCCTCCATGCCCTTCTTTTTTGCACCTTCACTGCCCACTCCTCCTCCTTGCCCAAACACACACACACACACACACACACTTTCCTCCTCCGCCTCCCACGAGTCTCTTCTCTCGAGTGCCAAAATAGAACAGAGAGGAAAAAAAAGCAAAACAAAACAAAAAAAAAAAGACAACAACAACAACAACTACCATTCCAAGCGTTTCTTTGAGTTGTTCTTGTGTGTCGGACATCCATCCTGGAAGCACCCATGAAGCCAGCATGCTCCGCCCTCATAACATGATGTCGCTCATGACGCCTCAACTGAACAGCACCTTGCCCCCCACCACCACCACCTCCTCCTCCTCCTCCTCCTCCTCCTCACCACCCCCACAGAGCTAAACCCGACAAGGATTAACCCTTCTGCAGGTTGGCTACCTACCTACTGTCCTGCCTCTCAACCTACCTTAAAAAAAGCCCTACCGCTCATGCCAGCTGCTTTCCTAATTCTGTCATTTCTTCAGCCTGTGGGACTTCATTGATTGTGTGCCATAGTGTTGGGGGCACCTTTCACTCTCCTCACCTCCTCCTTCTTTCTATACCCCCACCCCACCTTTCTCTCTCTCTCTCTCTCTCCCTATAACCCCTCTCGCTCTTGCTCCATTTGATTTTTCTCGATGGGAAAGATTAAAAAACTCCATTTTCTAATGATGATTTTTTTTTTGTTGTTGTTTAACATCCAAACCACGCACGCCGACACATGCACCGCCCCCAGTGCAGTGGTGTGGGGAGTGTTTACGCACCGTCAGCTGCGCAGCCATCCTCTGTCTTCTTGAACTTTTTGAACTTTCACCCCCTCATGAACTTTATTGACCTTCTTCCTCCTCCTCCTACCCCCCTTCTGTGTTCATCCAACTGTTTGGACGATAACTCTCCATTCCATCCCCAAAAACCTCTCTGAGACTGTGCAATGCTAGCTGATATGATTGGATTTTTTTGTTTGTTTGTTTGTTGCTCATCATTGGGGAAAGTTCTCTGAGATATAAGTAAAAAAAAAAAAAGAACAAAAAACATATGAAAGGAAGAAAAAAAATATTAAAAAAATGCAGACAAACAAAAAAAGGATAAAACACTAAACAACTGTTTCTCCACAATTTCATTTTTTTCTCTCTCATTGTAAATATTTTTGTCAGATTTTTTGCCGAGGTGTAAAGAGAGACGTGTTGAGCAGAAAGGGGCCGGCAGCATAAAGAGAAACTAGTGGGCACTTTTCATCCTCTGTATCCGATAGTTAGGTCTGCCTGTATAATCAGCTATGCTAGTTCTACTGTGTTAACCTGTGCTGTTGTTATTAGTGTTGATTTACCTAATGTATTTGCTGTTTAGCTTTCATGTTGGCTAGCAAACTCTTTAGATAAGTGTGCTCATCAAATAATAATACTAATCTCGAGGAGTAGTCCAAGCCATTCACAGCGTAGGCTTGCTTTTGTACATTTGTTGATGTTTCTTAACAGTGAGTTGTAGTGGCACTAGTATCTTTTTAATCATCAAGCCATAGTGACTGGTCATGTTAGAGACATATCATCGTGGAAAACGGCTCGATTCAGCTCCTCCAAGGTGGAGAAAAGAGAAAAAAAAACAGGGAGCAGACGCAGGAAAATTAAAAGAGAAGAAGAAGAAATTAAGCTCCTCCCAGGCTACAAAATGAGGAAGATGAGCTGCTAACTTTTGTGCAATACAGTCCTAGTTTACATAACCTAGAATGATAGTTTAGAGATGATTAACCTCTGCAGGTGCCGCTCAACCACTCTGCTGCCTGCAGAACCAAACGTGTATCATATCCATATTTCGTCACCACATCAAAGACATGTTGAAAGTATTAAAGTGACTGTGTGAGATTAGACACCACCATTTCATTGCATTGCTCTGAGCTCCACTCCTGATTTATGCTGCCTGCCCCATTGCCCTGAAAACACCACATGAGCTATTTATTTCTCAGACTATTATTATTATACTATTAATAAATAACAACACAATGAGAAAAAGGGAACGACTGGAAAAAGGTGAATTAATATTATAATTGTTTTGGTTTTTTTTGTTTTTTGTTTTTTTTTAGTATTTAGTGGTTGCTTTTAACAACATTCATTAACTGACTTAAAGATTACTGAATATTTAATGTAACTGTAGCATTGTGTTTGTAAAGAGAAAAAAAACTAGTGAGTTGTGTTTCTTGACTTGTGGATTACCAGTGAAGTGGGCAATCTAGTGCTAATATATATGAGGTCTTTTTTTAAGGATTCTTATTTTGCGACAGCAACAGCAGTCATTATAAATGTTCATTTTAGCATCACCTGTCTTCCGTTGTCTTATTCTTCACCTTCCACCACACTCTGCATCATCACAGTAACACATCGCAAGTCTGCGGGTGGGGACCGAGTGTGTGTTTGGCTGAGTCCGTGTGTGTGTGTGTGTGTGTGTGTGTGTGAGGGTATGTGTGTTCTGTGTCATGAATGTATGCAAGTTAACAAACCTGTGTTATTTGTGTGTCTATGCAAAACATGGTAAATGTGTGCTTGTGTCCTCGTGTCTGTCTGCTCGTGTGCGTGAATGCATGCATGTGTGTGTATGTGTGTGTGTGTGTGTGTGTGCGATTGCTGGGTCTGTGAGGGTGTGGTTCGGGGTGGGTGTTCTGTCCAGTGTTCACCAAAAGCTAAAACCTGTCAGGCTTCCATACTTCCTGATGGAACCTCCTGACGTTATAGCTGCAAACCCTCATCATGTGATCTGACTCAACTCGACTGTCCATAACCCCTTCAGTCACCTGACCAACCAAATCAACCAATCACTGTCCACCACTACCGCCTTCCCCTGCGCCATCCTTTGCTGCACACCACGTCAGCCCCATGTGATGTTCTCCATTGATAACATACTACCGTCACAATCTACTGTTACATGCTGACAGATCTGGGGATAAATACGCTTGGTTTTCTTCATTCGAGGTGTTTTCGCCTCTGAGATTATTATTATTATTATGCACTCCTTAAATCAAGGCAAGTGTCCCTCAGGTGCTTTCATCATTAAAGGATCAGTTCACCCATATGAAATTTTTGTCTATAATTCCTGCTCCAAAACCCTGGAGGTGAGTGGAGTGAAGTCTGTGGTGGTGCTCACACCATTAAAAGTTTAGATTTAAATTTAATTTGTGTTTATGTATTTCTGGGTAAACCACAGACTTCACTGAGAATAGCTTTACTGTAGTTTCTGTCAAAACACACTAATGGTATAACCAAACGCTATGACAGCTAAAGGGACAGTTCACCCCAAAGTAAAGTTTCCCTCAGCCCTGTGGTGTTGTTTACCCAGCTACGGTTTTTTGATGTGAGTTGACCTGTTCTGGAGGTATCGGCTGTAGCGATCTCTGGAAACTCTAGAATATATAATACAATGAAATGGGGTTCAAATCACCTAAGAATTAGGTCATAAAAAAAGTCTGTTTCTCAGTTCTCTCTGCTGAACTACACCTGCTAACTGTATTAACTTAGTGGGAGGAATACCTGTGGGGGCGTTCACCCCAGCTGGGCTGTGATGACTTGTTTCCTTTGACTGGTGGATGGAATTCAGTAGACATGTAATATTTAGTTTGTTTTTTGCATACATTTTCAAGATATATCGTTTCCCCTACTGAGAAAAAAAAACAGCCATTCCTAAGTTAGAATTTTTAAATTTTTATGTCAACATTGCGAATTATGATCTAACTCGAAATGTTGACATATTAATGTGAAATTTTGACTTGGCAAACTCAATAAATAATTCACTGGCTTAAACGAGCTTCCGTACTTGTTGCCGTATTGTTATTCAAGTCTACATTTTGGTTCCTTGAGCCATGTAGTTTGACTGCAGGATAGTCATGGAAAAAGCGGATATCTCCAAAATGGAAAAACTCCCACCAAAACAATCACAAGGGACGAATAACACAAGAAAAGTGTGTAACTTTGATGTTGGGGTGAACTGTCCCTTTAAGTCAGCAACTGTTTTGCAGTTTGGATGGACTGACCCATTAATCAGCCTGAGGAGGACTTTAATTTCTTCAGCATCATTTGCTGAAACCATTTCAAATTTAGTTTATTTTTTTTCCCCAGAGCTGCATATTACATTTCTACTGTTCATACTACTGTACGTGCTGCATACTACCTTACCAGGTCAGAATCCACCTTAACCTGTCTCCATGCCAACCACAGAGGAGCCAGTTGCATGGCAACCGGCTTCCGCCACAACAAAACAGCCTACCAACCAGCCATCTTCCTCGACTGACGAGGCCACGCCCACCTGACTATGATCGCTCCATAGAAGAAGAGATAGAGGAAGAGAGAGGATAGGAAGAAGGGATGACAGATGAAAGAGATGTAGTTGTGATTCTCAGGGTGTCTTATATAGATCTACTGTTTAGTCTGTTCTCCAGTCTCTCACTGGTGTCCTGTTGCCCCTAACTGAGCCCAAAGACGATCATGTCCTCCTACGATAAAGTCCTTGTTTGATTGACTACTGACCAATTCCTCTCCATCAGTTGATTGATAGTATTGATTGACCAATTCTCTTAAGCGCTGGAGCTGAAAGAAGCTCAGCACTGTAACTAATG
>VUQK01004344.1:31228-42296 GCA_015106715.1 Bujurquina vittata | reverse complement strand
TAGGCTGACAGGAAGACGTCTCACTCCGTTTAAAAAAGAAAAAACGGATCCAAGGTTTGGGACAATTTCACACTCACTCCGTTTAAAAAAAACGTAGCAAGTGTGAAACTGTCCCAAACCTTAGATTGTCTAGCACACTTCTTTTTCAATTAGCCGCCATGACTTAACACGCAGCTGAACGCTATTGCGCTCGCCAGAGATAGGCGGACGGAAGACGTCTCAGTCCGTAAAAAAAAAAAAATCACCAATAATAAAAAACGACTATAATCGACAATTAAATTCGTCGTCAACTATTTTTATTGTCGATTATTGTTGACAATGTCGAATAATCGTTGCAGCCCTAACTGACATAGGAACACAATAAAGGGCCTAAAGTGTTAACCATTCGCTTTGAGTAAATTGCTGGATTCACCAAAACAAGCCGAAATCACAACCCACTGGTGTCCTGCCAAACACCACAGGATACCACCAGAGCTTTTTCCACAGCATGATGGGAACATACTCTATATATACCAGACAGTCTTAATGTTGCTGCTGGTCAGATTATATTTTTGGTCTTACTATAAATAGCTTCACCCTGATGCTGAAAGCAAAGGTTTTACTACTGTATCCAGTGTATACAAAAAGAGCTCAAGTCCTTTTGAGGGAAAACAGCTAATGAATAACAATACAGTAAAACCGTGTTGCCCAGTACTGTGGAAAAGTATTGAGCCACTCCTCATTTTTTTATATTCTGCTAGGAAAATGGGATTTAGCTGCAGAAATTTATTGAAAGATGCGCAAACATAAATGAAAATATAGTATATAAGGTAAAAGCAGACATTGTGTGGAAATATAGTATATAAGGTAAAAACAGACATTGTAAAATTCTAATGACCACCTTTCTTCAACACAGCTTGAACTCTCTCAGACAAACTCTCTTGTAACTTATTTATGGAGTCTTCAGAAATAGTTCTCCTGGTTTTGTGAAGGACATTCAAAGCTCTTATTTGGATGCTGGATGCCTTTGTTACATTCTTTGTCAAGATCGCACACTGTTTAAATAATGTTGAGGTCCAGCCTCTGGGGAGGCCAATCCATGACTGACCGTGTTCCAGTGTGTCTTTCTATCCAGGTATGCTTTTACTGCACTGACAGTGTGTTAGAGATCATTATCATGCTGAAAAATGAAGCGGTTTCACATGCTTTCCAGATCCCAAGCACCACTGGCTGAAATGTAGCCCCGAACCATAACAGACCCTACACAATGTTTTACAGACGACTGTAGGCACTCACTGTTGTCCCTCTCTCCTGTCCTGGCCTGGCCTCGTTTGTAGATATACTGATAATGATGTGAACCAAGAATGTCAAATTTCATCACTTTATTAGGTCTGTTGCCACTCATTTCCAGTCCAGTACTTGTGTAACTTGCCATACCTCAATGGCGTCTTGACAGCCACCCTTCTACTGAGACAACTCTTTCTAACAGATCTTTGGGAATCACCACGTTATGCCTTTTAAACTGGGTTATCTTTGGAATTTTTGTAGATTCAAGTTAAAAAAAGGGAAACAAATGATGTGTTTTTGCAACAGGCTGCTAGTAACATAGTGTTAAAATAAAATTCAAATTATTTCTTTGCTAAGTTGCCTGTTATCTATAGACAAAAAAGTGGTTCATACACTGAAGTAGGTGCGTTTTTCATGCTTTATAGATTCATAGGTCAAGTGCATGAATCTTAAACAAAGTGTTTGACAACACACTCACTGCAGCTGTTCCTGTAGGAGGGTCCAGCCACTGCAGCAGCCGGAGGGGAGTATGGAACAGAAGCACTTGATGACACCTTCTGTGGAGACGATGTCTTACCTAAAAGTGGAACAAGCACCATAAGGGGCCTCCAGAGACCATTTATTACAGTTTCTTATCTCCATCCATGCACTCTTTAAAAGTACTGTACCACCTGTATTATAAGGAGTGGGATTTCCAATCATCCCTTCAGTTTCCTCTGCCGACTGCAATATCTCCATGTCTACCACAACAACTACACGCCTGGAACACATCAAATGGGATTACATGCAGCAAACAAACAAGAAGAAGTCAAAGAAAGGAAAGGAAATAAAGAGTGAACACATACATGCCATTTGTCAAAGTGTTGGTGGTGGTCTTTTTCAACACACACACACAGTTTGGTACCAGGAGGTTCCCTTCTGGAAGATGGTTTAACTCAATGGCAAGCAGGAATGCTAGATAAACAAATACACAGTTTCACATATAATTTACTTAAGGGAACAATAATCACAATATACATCTTAGTTATACTTGATTTCAATTTGTCTATATTAATTTCTGATATTTTTTAATTTAAAAGCTTTTGGGGTTTTGTTTTTTTATTTTGTTTTTACAGAAACACTATATTTACAAAAATATATATATATATATATATTTTTTTTTTGGCTACTGCAAGACACTTACAACTCAAAAAGAGCTGGCCATCGCTCATCACAAGTCGAAACCTGGGTGGGCCTGAGGGATTACGGATCTCACGGATTTTCTGAAAAACAGAGAGGGAATGAAAGATTTCAAAATCAAAACAACAAAGTTCCCAAGGTATATCAATAGAAATCATTAAACTGCTGTTTACACAGGACACAAGTAATAAAATTAATTATAACAAGCAGAAATTTATTTAAGCAGCCCTTTCACTCAAACACCTCCACTAAGACAGCTGAGTCAAGACCTGAGAATGCCATGTCCTCAACTGCAAGCTCTTGTTGGTGAAGAAGAAAAATCTTTAACTAGCTAATCTAGCTCAGAAGTTCTCAAACTTTCTAATCATAAAAAACGTCATTTTTGAAAACAGGGCACACCGGTGTTTGATCTGCATTTGTTCAGGTAGCAGGTTAAGTCTATATATGCAAAAATGAAAAAATGCATTTTGTATCCATATGCTGGTTGTGCTGTTCTAAAGGAAAGAGGCAAGAGGGGAAGACAATAGGAGACAGCAGAGGACAGACAAGATGTTAAATGATTTCCTGAAAAGGTGAAGAAAAGGAGTTTACAGAGTTAACACTCTTTGGCTCAGTTCAAAATGAGCCTCTGTCTTACTATGGAATCAGAAGATGAGACGAGAGCAAATTAAATTTGAAGAACTGAACAAAGAATTGGCAAATAAGCCATTTCAAGTTTACAGTAACCTCTGGGTCATTCCATCTGCAGTCACTGTGGGCCTTCTGCTTGACCACTGTCAGATTTGCCTAAAAGCTTTATGATCCAAAGTTTGGATATATATAATGATTGGTGTGAAATTTTACCTTTACATATCAAAAACGTTTAAGATATATATTTTTTTGGAGGAAAAATTGTCAGTCGACCCACTTCCAGTTCGCTCTTTTGCTCTTTGAAACCTGAGGCAATGTCTGACTACAAATATCTTAAAACCTATTCAAATAAAAGCCTAAAGTTTTCACTCTTAGCATATAACTGAATCAGGATCTGTAAGCTTGGACAAATACATCAAAAAATGTCTGAGTATTGGCTAGTTGAAATATTCATAAAAATGAAAAGAAAAAAACAACTAGTGACAGTTTCTGAATTGAAATAGTTGTGTTTCACAATAATACAAAATAAAACATGCTGAATACTTTTTAACATTAAATTTTCAGTCATTACATTTAAGAACATCATGTTTTTCTATTCAAATTTTGTGCTGGATTGAGTGAATATGAAAGATGTACCACAAAAACAAAAATATCAGTACGAAGCCTAATCCAAATAGAATGTTTTTTTTTTGAGTTTCCAGATCTTACTCAAATAATAACTGAAAATTATTCACAGCAATCAATATCTATGTCCAAACTCTGGACCATATTTTTTTAAGCAAATCACAGACATTTGAGCATAAAACATTCTAAAAATATGACGATTTGAGATAGAATGGCCCCTCTGTATTTGGATACAATTTGAGGTACTCTATACTTATGCCATAATATATCTTTCTATGCATATAACCTCATGTGAAATACAAGTGAGTTTACATAGAGCCACTCACCAGCAGCTGCAGCACGGGGTTGTTCACTTCTAAGCCATTGTAGAGGGCCTAGATAATAACACACATGGATTAGTTAGTTACTACTCCCTGTTCATCCTGTGCCATCAAATTACAATGCTGCTAAGGCAAAGTTACACTGTAACATCAACTGGACATAACATGGCAACCATTCTGTAGTTCATCTGCAAGGGGACGATCACTTTCTGTGGACATCAAATATTTTCGAAGACCTGCCCAATGGTCAAATGTCATTCTAACCTAAAAATATATATTTTTTCCCCTCTTCATGATTTTTTCCCCTCTTCAAAACATTTCTCCTAGGCTGTTGCTTTTTTTAAAACATTAAACACTAAAAACGTTTACACCATTTACACTGCTAACGGTTGAGCTGTGTAAAAATGTAAATAACATTAGCTTACAGTGCTAGCAACCTGCTGTTACCCCACTACTTATCAACCGTGAGACATGGAGTCAAAGTAGCTCAATCAGTTGAATATTTATGCTTACTTCAACCGCCCCCTTTGTAAGTGCCATGTCTCTTGTCTGAAGTTTATCTCAAAGCGTGTAGAGTTTAGCGTTTCCCTTGCATAGCTCCAAGCAAAGGAATGACACTTATCGCGATAGGAGAGGGGAAAACGATACTTTGGCAATCGGTGAAAAGACCGGAAACATAACATATGCGCCTTCAAAATAAATGAGTACGTTTTGTTAGTCTAATTTAAAAACTAAACACTAAACAGAGGGATTAAGATTATCTACGTGTCTAACATTCCATTTAGACAACAGTGCATCAAAATGATTGAACAACATAAGGAAGAAAAAACAAACATTACATGTACTGAAAGATACTATTACTATACTAATGGTACAAATAACACTGAAAACGATTTGGGAAACACACCATTTACTATTATACCCATGAGTAACATCTGGTATTTTGTCCCCTGTTGTGCTCACACAACACACATTCAAAAAAATCGCTTGTAACCACTGGGTGTTGTAAATGTAAATAAAAGTAATATGCGCCCTTATTTTAGGAAAATATGATTGGTTTGAATTGGTTTATAAAAAGGAGGGTATTTCCTATGTCAGATGCAGTCTTTGCACACTCATGGGTATCCAAGTTTTGATTTTATTTTGAAAGGCGTTACTGGAAACTCTAGTTCTCAAATGTGACGGAGGTGCTGCGACTGCTGTTAGTGGAAGCATAGACATATGGTGGAAGGTAGAAACTGATTCAAAACAAACCCAAACTAACCCTCCGGTCGTGCGCTCGCGCTGAGACGTCCCGTTCCGCTGTGGTCCATGATGGATCTGCCGTGCGCTCAGTGGCAAGCTCACGTTGCGCTGAAATGGGGCGCTCTCGAGCCCAAACTAAGGGAACAGTTTGCATCCCAGCTTGAACTTGATGAAGTTTTTAAGTGTGCTTTAAGTCTTGTGACGTAAGTATCCAGCTCAACATGTTGTAGTACTACTGGATTCAAACCATCGAGCCTACTCGATAAATCTGACACTAAGTGGTAGTTTTGGGGGCACAAAGGGATAACTCCCTGTAGTGGAAAAGCTTTGAACAGTGCTCTGGTTTCGGTTTTTGTGTGTTTCTGTGTAATTATAAAGGGTCTTTGTGTTTTGCAGGCAGGGTGATCTGGATTTCTTGCACTCACTATGTGCAGGATATTCAATGCAGAAGGATGCAGAGCTAGCAGCCAAGTGCAGGGAGAAGGGAAACTCCTTCTTCAAGACCAGAAACTACACTGCAGCTGCTCTGCACTATTCCAAGGTAAATTAAAAAATTATACCACCCTGTTGTCTATTAGACTGGAAATGTAGACATCTTAGATACTAATCCTGTAAGATCGCTAATGTGCAATTAGTCAGAAATAATAAGCTGGCATTCAACAGGTAAAGATGTATATGGTTGATACATCTTCAAGTGTAAGTACAAATTGGGGATAAAGCTGCATTCCTTGAACATGAAAATGCCACCCACTGCATCAACCCCCACCTTCGCTGTCTCCTGTTATGACAGGGCGTCTGTTTTGCTCCCCAAAGTTCGGAGCAGCTGTCTCTGTGCTATGCCAACCGCTCTGCTGCGCTCTGCCATCTGCACCACTACCAGGTGAGTCTGTGCCACCTTCACCATTAAAACCAGCTGTGTTCCATTGTGTTGAGCTGGTGTTGTCATGCCGTGAGCTACAATTTACTGCAGGAAGCTTGCAGAGAAAATTGTGTGGATTACATTATAATACATGTGCAAATAGTTGATGATTTGCACACAAGACTGCATACGTGATTTTTTTTAATGAAATTGAGGACTTACTCTACAGCATTTCTTCTTGTGGCCAACAAGAAGCTTCACCCAAAGGACACCAGTATGTGTCTTCCATGATACCTGTTTCCCTCACAGGCGCTTTGCCTGGAACCATGTGCACATTACTGTACCTCTACGGGTACTTTTGGAACCAGGAACTCATCTTCTATGATGATTCATTAAATTAAAGTGATTGGCTAAGTATATTTTCTTTGACTCAAATAAAGCACATCAGGTAGCTCAAGTTTCAAGCTTATTGTCATATGCACAGTAAAGAAACATGTTTTTTTAAGGAGTCTAATGGCAGTGGGGAAGAAAGAGTTCTTCAGTCTAGAGGTTCTGGATTTCACACTTCTATACATGTACCTTCAGCCTGAGGGCAGAAGTGTGAACAGTCCATGCTGCGGGAGGGATGAGTCTTTGAGGACAGAGGCAGCTGTCCTGTGGGCTCTGTGATAATAGATGCTCTGCAGAGAGGGCAGTAGAGTCTTAATGATCTTTTCATCAGTCTTAACCACTCTCTGCAGGTGCTTTCAGTCTGTAGCATTGGCATTGCTGTGCCACAGGGTAATGCAGCTGGTCAGGATGCTCTCAACCATGCAGCTGCAGAAGTTGCTGAGGCTCTTGGTTCGACACACCAAACTTCCTCAGCCTGCTCTGCAAGTACAGCTGCTGTTGAGCCCTCTTATCCAGCTGTGTGGGGTTAAATGTCCAAGAGAGGTCCTCACTGATTTAGACACCTAAATATTTAAAGCAGCTCACCCTCTCCACTTCAAGCTCCTGAATGAACAGTCGCTGGTGGGATCTCCTCTCCTTCCTCATGTTCACTATCATCACATACATTATAAAAAAAAGTTTATTTCTGTAACTCGTGCCAGGCACAAGGATTAAATAAAAAATGTGCAGGATATTCATTTACCACACTTCCTTTTGAAGCTGTTATAAAGCTTCCACTGCTAATGCCACACTGTCCTCTCACTCTTCACGAGTCAGGTAAGGGTTTTGAAGCACCAGCTGAGCCCACTGTAACAACCCTGCTCTCTGTTACTCAGTGTATAATAAGCCTGTATGGTTAGGAACATTAATCTGCCAAGAGCCCAGGATAAGAAGTTGACTACTTCTTCAAACCACATGGGGTACAGCTAAGTCAAAAACATAAATCCCTGCAGTTTATAATGTATAAGCCAAACATGTCAAATTTATTATTATCAGTTTATTAACTTTTTACCCCCTCCCATCCAAATAGAAAACTTGTTTGAGACCTTCTAGTTTCTAAAATAGTGCATGTTTAGCATGTGGATAATAATCTAAACCCAACCCTGTCTGGCTTAAAATGACATTAGGTTCTAAAGCAAACCCAATAAATGACCCTGATCATAACCACTGGCCTTAAATATCTAAACCCCCCATGGTTTTCAAAGTTTGCGCCATGCACCGATGGTAATCCTTTCCATTGCACTACTGTATATGTTGTTCATCCACAGTTCATGTCATACTGTGATATCACTGAGCAAAATCACATTAGGGAGCATTCCTCTTTGATTTCTATTCTTGGCAATATAGCAGGCTCCTTTTTCTTTCGCCTGCTCCCTTCAGGGATCAACGCAGCGGATCCTCTGCCTACATCTTATCCTATCCCTCGCACCCTCCTCTGTCACACCAACCGTCTGCACGTCCTCCGTCACTACATCCATGAATCTTCTTTGTGGTCTTCCTCTTTCCTCCGGCCTGGCAGCTTCATCTTCAGCATCTTTTGTCCAATATATCTGTATATCTCTATCCGTTAGGTATCATAGTAGACTAAACCTTCATAATACAAACATTTTGTGTTAGGAAATGTAACAGCAACCTCGCTGATGGTTAAAAAAAACCAAACTATAAATCAGAACCAAAATGACAAATTAGCCAACGTCCTCTAAGCTGACGCATTATGTACTGAAAGTGCTTGATGTGTGCATCATATCCGTCCTTCAGCAAAATACTCCTCAAATTTATCAAAGCTGTGTGAATCAGTCAACTAACAGCTACTTTCAGTTGCTCCCTTACTTACAAGGGCTAACTGGGGAATCCTGGGGAATGTTTAAACCACATATGGAGCCACTCTGAGCAATGATGAAATTGACTCTTAAACTTGTGTTAGAGGACACGTACAGAACAACACTCAAAGTCAGGCTTAAACTCAAAACAGTGGATTGTCCTGATTTCAACCAGCTCACCAGCTCAGATGCTGTTCTCATACTAAAAATTCTCTGAAATTGATATTAGCCTAAACCAAAATTGTTCCAGCTTTTAATGCTATGAAGGAGAAGCTTGAATTCAGACTTAGAGAATCCTCTATTCAGACAACTGTTTGAGACATAAAATATCTCAGCAGGTATCATGAGAATGGAGAGCTGTAGATGATGTATTAGCCAGTGCAATGACTCAGCCTCCTTTGACTCCCCAGTTCAACTGCCTGATCGACAGACCATGTGCAGACCATTTTTGCTACGCAACCATAGCCCAACCTGTAGTTGATGACTGAGGTTAAATGTCAGTCATACTTTATATGTAAAACATTGTAACAGCTTAGCAGGTGTGTGAAATTGGTAAGAATCATATAAAAATGCTTATTTCTGTAGCAGCCACAGTTGTTTAAGCTCATCTGTATGCGTTGTAGGTAGCGTTCACCGCATTGTTTACTGTCCTACAGAAATGCCTTCAGTATTCCTATTCTTAGCCTTCTGATGACAGGTCTCTGAGCCTAACCCCTCTGGTTCGGTGCAGAATGCATGCGTTAGTAAAAGTCTGTCATCTCTATGTTTTGCTCACAGTCTTTGATTTTGTGACTGTTCACGCTCTGTTTCTGTTTTCCTCAGGAATGCCTTGATGACATTGACAGAGCCGTGAAGAATGGCTATCCCTCTCATCTTTTACACAAACTGGAGGACCGCCACGCTTTGTGCTTTAACCATCTCTCTGTACATGAAAAGGGAAGTGACGATGATCAAAACACTGCTTCAAACGATTGTAAAGGTTCAGACACAGCAAATTCACCATCTGCTGGGCCTCTCACATTTGGGATTTGTCCTCAAGTTGTTGTTGGCTCCAGTGTGGAGAAAGGTCGACACCTGGTGGCTGTAGATAGAATAGCACCTGGGGAGGTGATTCTTACTGACAGGCCATACGGCTGTGTCCTCATACCAGGAATGGAGGAAGTGAAAGGGACAGGGGGACGGTCTGGCAGAGACTCAGAAGTGTTGTTTGGAACAGAGGACAGGCGGTGTCACAGGTGTTTGGCTGAAACGCTGAGTCCCGTACCATGTGAGGGGTGTAGTTACAGCAGATACTGTTCCACAGGCTGTCAGCAGGAAGCCTGGGAAGAACATCATCGCTGGGAGTGTGCACTGGGAGCAGATCTGATGGTGATGGGTGTGATGCCACAGCTCGCTCTGAGGGTAGCTCTCAAGGCAGGTTTAAAAAACTTCCTACTAGCAAGGGAGCCAATCGGAGACGAGCGCAAGAAGTCAAAGCCGAGCTGTTTTAATAATCACTCAAGTGATCCTTCTGCATCATCCTGCAGAAGTTCTTACCTGGATGTGTTTAACTTACTGCATCACTTGAACAGCCACAGCCCTGCTCTGCGTTTCCTGTGTGCAGTCACGGTTGCAACACTTTACCTGAAGCTCAGTAAGGCAGGACCTCCACCTGGATCTTGGAGTCATACAAGACCCTCGGCGGCAACCAGCCAAAACTCACATGAACCAACCGATAAGGAAGGAGACGCTGATTGGAATGCAGAACTATGGCTACTGGGAAGTGCAGTTCTGCGGCACGTCCTTCAGCTGAGGTGTAACGCCCAGGCAATAGTTGTGCTGCAAGATACAGGTGACTGCAGGTGCAAAATGTTTTGTTGAGTTGGCTCAGATGTAGTTTTGTCAAAATAAACAGCAGCAGCTGCGTCTCTGAGGCATAAACATGAAAAAAATGCATTCCCTCTTTGATGAAAATGATGGATGACACAACTAAGAATGATTCCACAGGCATAAGTTATTTTTTGTCTGCTTCAGGTGTGACGGCACAACAAACAATTTCAGAGGAAGCTTTTCACAGTGCTTTCACTTTGGAAAGTGTTTTTTTTTTTCTGACTCAGTGCAACGAACAGTTATAAAACCATGTGCTTGGATGATATGACATATTAAAACTGTTTTTTAAGTTAAAAATTCAGTTTCAGGTTATCATAGAAGACTGCAAAACATCATAGCATTTTTAAATGTATTTTTGTGTGTGATTTTGTTTAAGTTGTGAATAGTGTTTTGTTTTTTGTTTTCTTGCATCTCACAGGAGTGACAAACTCAGCGGTGCAGTCCAACAGGGAAATTCGCATTGCTACTGCATTATTCCCAACTCTTAGTCTTCTCAATCATTCCTGCTGCCCCAACACCAGCCTGGTGTTCAGTATCCGGGACATTATTGATCCTTCTGGCTCAGCTCTGTCTGCAGACTTCAGTGAGAGTCGAGCTGAATACAGGAGCAAGGCACAGGGAGTCAGTGTAACAGTCAGAGCAGCCAAACCTATCACTCCTGGACAAGAAATCCTACACTGCTATGGTATGACCTATGATGCAACATTTAAATGGATTAGAATCAATATGGAAACATGATCTTGTGTAAAAAGAAATTCTTGTTCATCTAGAATTAAATGCAACTTATGCCAATATCACCTGTAACCACACCCCCCCCCCCCCCCCCC
>VUQK01004344.1:18877-31208 GCA_015106715.1 Bujurquina vittata | reverse complement strand
ACACGCACCATAGCCCAATATCCCACTCTCCCCCCCCCCCCCCCCCAGGTCCTCATAGCAGCAGGATGGTGACCCAAGAACGGCAGCGTCTTCTTCAAGAACAGTACTACTTCCTGTGTCAGTGTGAGGCCTGCAGTCAACAACACCAGGAAAATGTGGAGGAGCCCAGGCAGCAGCCGCTGAGTGCTGAGGGTAGTCTACGCAAGCTTGGACTCCTGTGCATCAAGTGCAGAGGATCTCTCAAAGTACGAGATCATTATTGACTTTTTAAGATTAATTTTGGGTGACACACTGCTGCAGTGGTTAGCACTCACAGCAGAAGGGTTCTGGGTTTGAACCTTTCTGGGAGCCTGCGTGGGTTCTCTTTGGGTACTCTGGCCTTCTCTCTTAGTACAAAGATATGCTTGTTCAGTTAACTGTTAATTCTAAGCTGGCCATAGGTGTGAATGTCAAGAGGGTGTGGCCGTCTGTGTTAGCCCTGTGATGGACTGGCAACCTGTCCAGGGTTAGGAAAATAGGGGGTGGCATGGTGGTGCAGTGGTTAGCAGCATCACCTCACAACAAGTGTGAGAGTTCTGTGTGGAGTTTTCATGATCTTCCTGTGTCTTCCTGTGTCTCCCCCCCAGTTCTTCTTGTTATTTGATATTGACATTTCCATGTTAATCATTTGGATCATAATGATTTGCAGAAAAGCAGCGAGGACAGAGAAGCCGGATTTGTATGTTCACTCTCATCCTGTAGTCACCATATCTCTTCATCCAACGTGAAGAACAGGCTGCAGGAGATCAGGGTTAACCTGGAGAAGGCTGTGGAACTCATGGAGACAGACAGGCCAGGTGTTTGTAAAAACAAAACAAAAAAAACATCCAAATGCAGTTAAAGTAGTCAAATATAGCAACACATCACTGTCATGTTATTCTTCTGTTCTACACTCCCCCAGGTGAGGCCCTCAGACTGCTAAAAAAGACTCGGTGTCAATCTGGGCTTATCCTTGCAGAGGCGCACCCGCTACAGGGGGAGCTGGCTGATGCCACAGCCAGAGCTTATGCTTCTATGGGTAAGGATAGCAGTATAGTGGAATATTTGCATATGAGCTGTGGGGCTAATGGTGTTTGTTTTTTAAGACCCCGAGGAGTCAAAAAAAAAGCACATCTCTGGGTATTCTTTGCAGTCTTCTTACTGCTTTGTTTATATTCTGATCTTTCTGTAGGCGACTGGAATAATGCAGCATCCCATCTGGAGCTAAGTGCTGTAGCTATTGCCTCACAGTTTGGGGAAGAGAGCATTGAACTGGGTCGGCAACTCTTCAAATTAGCTCAGCTACATTTCAATGGGTGAGAAACGTTGTGCAGAGTGTGGGGATTTTTTTTTTCAGGTTTGCTGCTTTTTTTAGTATCTAGTGTTAAATGTGCACTCATACTGCAGCTGTCAGAGTAATTGCCTAAACCTGGGATGCTTGGTTTAATATGATGACAAACAGTACCTGAGCCAGGTGCCCAAAACTTTACAGCCTCATAACTTTCACTACTTTATGTCTTTGACTGCCTTTATTAGTAGAGATAACAAGCTCTGCGTCATTTTCCTCTCCTTCTCCCAGTGGTTCCAGAGGGCCTGCTCTCTCTGTCATCCCCAAGGTCAGGCGACTTCTCTGCCTTCACTGTGGCCCACACTGTCATGAATTACAGGAGCTGAAAGCTATGGAAGACTGCTTACATGGGTAGTCTTAAAAACACACACACACAAGTGTAAAATAGAATTCGTTTTGTACTCTGTGAAGCTTAATAAAATATGCAAAAGTGATTTGTGTCTTTTAATTGTTACATTGCAGGTTACAAATCAAAGCCCATAACAGAGAAATTATATTGTAGAGCTGTAGTGCTGTGCATACCTTCAGCTGGGCCATACAAATATAAGTAACCATCTGACCTTTAGATGGCAGCAATTGTCCAGTGACTAATTCAATTTCATGCTTGAATGACTGGAAAGTAAGATGTAGCTTCTACTCTTGAACCTACAGTGCATGGCCCATGTCTTCCAAGACCTTCAACTTAAAAGACTTTATAGGACTGTTAAGCCGTGACATTCAGGCATTGGAGTATTTTTCCTCTTTCAGTCAGTAATCATTTAAAAGTCTTGTATGTAAGTGATGAGGCACTAGTGTTTGGAACAGTGAAAATATCCATGAACAGTGAAGGGGGTCAGATCACAGTAAGCTCTGCTGTAAAGGTTCATTTAGTTTTTAGAAAGGAGCAAAAGCTCATGTCGGGCAAAGAAAATAAAATCACGATCACAGCTGGAGGTCCCGAGGCATGTGCTAGTTAAAACCTCACAAGTATCTGGAGGGCAGCCAATCTGACAGATGTGGGAATGTGCATACAAGTCAAAGTCAAGACAAAACTCTGGTGAGGCAGCTGGTGAAAGAAGCTGTAGCAGTGAACTCAGAATGGTCCATGTGGCAGATTCCTGCTGATTATGGTTGGAAGAAGGTTGAATGAATGAAGTCATGAACTGATGAAACTAAACAGGTCAATTCTGAGCCAAAGGAGTGGAAGACAACTTGCAGGGATGAGATTGTGGATAAAATTAGTTTTAGTAAAATGTTTTATCTATTAATCTACTGATGTTTTTTCAGTTGTTTGTTCTACAACACAGTCGAAAATGGTTAGAAATTCCTATCACAGTATCGTCCAACAGAAAATCAGTGTTGCAAACAGAATCCTGTGTCTGCAAAATCAGTTTTTGATGGCTGCAGTTTTTTTATTTTGTGCCATTAACCATGTGAGGGCGGCCTGGTGGTGTGGTGTTTCACTCTGCTGCCTCACATCAAGAAGGTCCTGGGTTCAAGTCCACCACTGGGACCTTTCTGTGTGCATGTTTGCATGTTCTCGTGCTTGTGTGGGTTTTCTCTGGTTTCCTCCCACAGTCCAAATACATGCATCTAGTGGGGTTCGGTTAATTGGCAATTCTAAATTGGCTGTAGGTGTGAGTAGTTGTCTGTGTTAGCCGTGTGACTTCTGTGGGGTATACCCTGCCTCTTGCCTTGGAAGGGAACTCCAGTGTGCCACAGTGAGAGCCATTAACCACAAATGGAGAAACTTGGAGTACTATCACCAACCTACCAAAATCACCCCAAGAACGCATCAACAAATCATCCAGGAGGTCACAAAATACCCAGCTAAAGAACTGCAGGCCTCACTTGCCTGAGTTAAGGTTGGTGTTCATGATTAAGAAAGAGACTGGGCGCATTTTCTTTTAAAGGTTTGCCTCCCATAACATCTGGCATAAAACTAACACACTACATAAAAAGATCATACCAACAGTCAGATATGGTGGTGGTAGTGTGATAGTCTGGAGCTGCTTTGCTTCAGGAAAAATTGCAGTCATTGATGGTAAATGGACTAGTTCTTGTATAGTGCTTTTCTATTCTAGCCGAGCACACAGCGTGCTTATGCAATACGACTGCATGCACTGTTTTCTATATCAAAGTGCTTTCTATTCACACACTCCACCGGCTTCATCAGAGAGTAACTTTGGGGTTCAGTATCTTTCCCAAGGATACTTTGGCATACAGAGTGGAACAGCCATGAATCAAACCACCAACCTTCTGATTAGTGGATGACCTTCTCTACCTCCTGATCCACAGGAACCATGAATTCTGCGCTCCACCAGAAAATCCTGAAGGAGAATGTCCAGCCATCAGCTCATGCCCTGAAGCTCAAGCTCACTTGGGTTATGCATTGGGACAATGATCAGAAACAGCAGGTCCACCTCTGACTGATACTTTCACAGCACTGTGTGAAAGTATCAGATGGACCATATCTATACGAGCTACACTGCTCAAAAAAATTAAAGGAATATCCTTGAAACACATCAGATCTCAATGGGGAAAAAAATCGTGCTGGATATACTGATATGAACTGGGTAATGTGTTAGGAACAAAAGGAATCTATATTGTTTGATGGAAACGAAAATTATCAACATACAGAGGGATGAATTCAAAAACTGAAAATTAAAGTGAAAAATGATGCAGCTTGCGAATTCCATTTACTGAAATTTCATTGCAGCAACTCAAAATGTTACTCAGTACTTTGTATGGCCCCCACGTGCTTGTGTGCATGGCTGATAATGTCGGGGCATGCTCCTTAGGAGATGACAGACGGTGTCCTGGGGGATCTCCTCCCAGATCTGGACGGGGCATCTCTGAGCTCTTGAACAGTCTGAGGTACAACCTGGCAGCGTCAGATGGACTGAAACATAATGTCCCAGAGGTGTTCTCTTGGATTTAGGTCAGGCGAGCGTGGGGGCCAGTCATTTTATTCCAATATCTAATGGCACTTAGGGTGCTGCTTCCTAGCCTGTAGAAGCCTGTGCATCCGTCCGTGGATATACCTCCTCAGATCATCACTGACCAACCACCAAACTGGTTGTGCTAAACAAAGTTACAGGCAGCATAAAGTTCTCCACGACTTCTCCAGGCCCTTTCACGTCTGTCACATTTGTAAAAGGAAATTCTGGTTTTCCATGGCAAATGCCAGGCAGGCGCCACATTCCTGGGCAGTGAGCACAGGGCCCACTAGACAACATCGGGCCCTCCGGCCACCCTCGTGAAGTCTGTTTATGATGGTTTGGTCAGAGACATTCACACCAGGGGCCTGCTGGAGGTCATTTTGTAGGGCCCTGGCAGTGCTCATCCTGTTCCTCCTTGCACAAAGGAGCAAATACCAGTCCTGCTGATGGTTTAAAGACCTTCTACGGCCCTGTCCAGCTCTCCTAGAGTCTCCTGGAATCTCCTCCTGAGACTGTGCTGGGAGATACACACACACACACGCGTGCGCACGCACACACACAAACCTTCTGGCAATGGCACATATTGATTACCAGTAGGGACACTGACCCCAACCAAATGCAAAATGAAGGAAAAAAAAACAATCAGAAAAGATGAGGAGGGAAAAATATCAGTGGCCTCCACCTTAAAAAAACATTCCTGTTTGGGGCGGTTATCTCATTGGTACCCCTCTAGTGCAGCTGTTCTTTATTTCATTAACTCTAAAGCAGCTGAAACTGATTAACAACCCCCTCTGCCACTGAACTGACCGGATCCATATCCCAGATCAATACCCCAGAAGTTTAATTCACTTGATGCTACACTACACACAATTAAAAAGTGTTCTTTAATTATTATTTTTTTTGAGCAGTGCACTTAAAAGACATTTCAGGATGCTATACTAAACAAAGTAATCACAGCAAATCAATCAGCAATTATCATTTTGAAATAAAATTGGTTTACTACCCACTCCCTGATCAAATGTCTATAAAACATGCATCTTTGTATGTTTTGCCCTTTTTTAAGCTACTGTATATTGACATATTGTTAAAAGGCAGATATTTTCAGTGACAGTGGCTTTTACACAGCTTATAGGCTGAAGCTAACGTACCTATTAAGAGATTTACACTAATACAGCTTGAAATCCCCCACATCACAGATAACAGAGTTCCCATCATAATCCTACAGATAATACATCTATGCTTCTTGAATGTTAAAATCTTGAATTTTAAAATTTATTGTTATTCTTCTTTGTCACCCAAAAGACAGACGTAGTTAAAGGGCCAAATTTATTTTGGTTTTAACTGCAGGTTCCCTCTGTTGCATGTGTGTTTACATTTCCAAATGTTTTGTTTGCTTCTTCTTCTGCATTTGTAAGATAAGCCCTGTGTGCATTTGTATCAATAGGAGCTGAGAGACAAATGCAAGTTCATGTCCAAAAGGAATTACATGAGTAAATATTTTGAGATAGGGGTAAAAAGGAGCACATGAAAGACAACACAATCAGCATGAAGAGGCCTGCAGATGTCTCCCGGCCGTTGCAGTATCAGATAGCGCATTTTCTTCTTTTGACTGTGCAGTGCCATTTGAGCTCATTTCCACTGGCTGTGATCTTATCTGATGTTTTGCTACATAATGCAATCAAAAGTGGCCAGACCACAAACAAAAAGCGGTGGCGTGCATGTTCTGTAACGTGGCCTGCGTCATTATCTGCAAGAGGCAAACAAAGGCACTATCAGCTGTTTGTCTGACCCAACTCTCCAAACTACAACCACTCCTGCATAAATAATAAACACAGCTTTAACGCTAAGGGCTAAATGAATGATTTGTAGTCTGACCTCCATTCTGAAGGTGTGGCATTGGTCAAGAGAAAGAAAAGACAAACATGCTTACTGTGAATTTATTTAAAGCAAATGCCAGTGGAAGAACAGTTGTGGTCAGAAGTTTACATACATTCATTATGGGCATGAATCTCATGGTAGTTTGGGATATTTAATGATTTCTTTGATTTTTTTTTCCAGGGTGAAATGATGGTACAACATCTTTAGAAGTTTGAATTTAGTTTGGACTTTCTCTAATCCAGAGGTATACATACATTCATACACCTCGTCCAATATTTGATTAAATGTCCCTCAAGTTGCACCTCCACTAGATGCTTTTGGTAGCCATCAACAAGTTTTTGGCATAATTTGGTCCTCTCAATACATGGTGACGTAAAACTCACTTTACAGTCACATTGGTGCCCCCCCCCCAAAAAAAGAGAAAAACTCTCCAGTGTCTCCATCTGCCTTTAAATGGGTTTGTTCCTTCAGTCACTCTTTCAATGCTCCATCTTTCTGCCCCCCTCTCTCTACAGCAGAAGAAATCTGACACATGATGCAGACGATAGTAATTTGGCTGAGCTCATGTAAAAATGAAATCTCCATCACTCTCTCAAGGTTATTACCAACTAATAAAATGGCTGACAGTAAATCGTAGTCTACATCAAGACTGAATGTTAAGTGCAATGATGATGATGCATTGGAAGCAGTTCTGTTGGAGCAAAAATAGAAACATTCATTAGATATTGTTTATTTTGCAGGCTACCGTCTCAGAATCCAAATCATTGTTAGAACTAGAAAGAGAGAGCTAGTGGGCTGGATGAGAATCACGAGCTCTGTATTTGAGGGCTGTGGACAGAGGGGAGGCTAAATTTGGCACGTGCATGAGAGGTGTTCACGCTACACGACAAGGTGAGGGTGAGCTTAGCCGGCAGACCCACCGGCAATCACTCTCCCAAACAGCCTGTTCACCTTGCTGGAACTCAGTCACACACTCATGAGTAAGCAGCTCCACACATGCAAGGTTAGGCTTTGATTGACACTTCAATCTGCAGGCTGTATGACTCAGGGGATAGCGGTGTTGGTCTGTAAATGAACTACTTTGGTCCTGCTTAGCATCACCATTATTAAACTGTTATCATGATTATATCATTGCTTAGAGCGCAGCCTCACAGAGGCATGGGTGAAGACTCTTGCAACTACTCCTTTATTTTCTTTTAAAGGCTGTGGAAGGCTTCCAGCTGCTTCTTAGATCCTAAACAGTCCATAATCTCATATTTACACCTGTAATGTGTTATTTAGCACAATTTGGATTTTGCTGCTATTACATTAGCCTAATGAGACAAGGTTTTTGTTGACAAACTTCCTGATGGAATGCTTTTATCCCATCCCCCGACTGCTGTCTGCTCTCTTGTTATGATGTTCCCAGATATGAAAGCTGAATATTGCTGACATTATTCATCCAACTCCAGGGAACAATAAGGCAAGCGACGTACTTCGAACCTCAGAAAGCAAATAAAAAATATTGAAGAGAAAGTTGCCCTTGGGGAAATTTATTTATTTACTTAGTTTATATTCCTGTGGTGTCAGCATACTTCTCTGCCACCTGGGGCACTAAATATGTTAACTGAAAAATATAGGCCTATCAACTTTTTTTCCCCATTTTTCATAACTGCCATAAAAGTATATTTATCTGACAAATCAAGAAGGTTTATTTCTCATTTGTGTGTGCTTGATGAAAGAGAAGTTTGGCAGAGTCAGCTTGACATTCTGAAACTTTCTCACATAAAACTGTAATCTATCTTGTCATATGGGGCAAAAGCTAAGAATAGGTCCACTCTCTCTACTCGCCAGATAAAAGTAATGACCTCTCTCTTTTTAATTTGCTTCACTATAATAAATGTAAAATAATCTCCTCCTCCCCCTTGTCTGACTCTTTTTTTCTTTTTCCTTCTTTTTTTTTTTTTGCCAGCGAATGTCCCGCTCTGTTCTCGGCTGTAATGGCATGAGTATTTTCAGCACTGTGGAGGAGCATGAATGGATGATGAAGCCATTTACCTCAGTGACTGCTCATGCTCCTCATTCATCAGTCCCCCCTTCTTGTAATGCAAAGCGATCTGTTATTGCGCTTCACGGGGAAATTTCCTTTCCATTTTTCTCCCCTTACAAGATGAGAATGGGATCATAGAAGTTAAAAGTTGGAGTTGTGTTCAAGGGCACCCAACTTCAGAGGAAAAAAGGTGACAGAGGCTCCAGCGTGTTATACAGATGTTGTAGACACTCACTGCTGTACCTTTCTCTTTTATACCTGTATGCATAAGGATAACATTTTAAACCAAAATTTTAAAATTTGGGGGCAGGACGGTGGTATGGTTTATAGCACCGTTACCTCACAGCAAACAGGTCTTGAGTTCAAATTCACCATCTGGCAGGGGCCTTTCTGTATAAAGTTTGCATGTTCTTCCCGCGTACTCTGGCTTACTCCCACAAGCCAAAGATATGCAATTAGTGGTGTTAGGATAATTGATGATTCTAAATTGCCCATGGGCGTGAATGGTTGTCTGTCTCTCTGTGACAGATTGGCAACCTGTCCAGGGTGTGCCTCATCCTATGACAGCCGCGATAGGCTCTAGTCCGGTTATATTTACAGTATTTGAATAAATTTAGACTATCACACCTCAACACTACCTTCACCTCACTGTCCAGGACAGCTCAGATCACACATTTCATCACCTATACATTACATTAATTACTGAATAAATGAGAGGCCAGAGGTCAGGTTGTTGCTCCTCTGGACTCCAAGGTCCTGCTGTCGGGAATGCAGAGCAGTATGGCAGCCATTTGCCCTGGAATTTCACTGTCTCTGTGGGTAGAAGTGATGAGCAGTACTGCTGATGGATAGAGGGTACTGTGAGTGTGATTGAACAACCCTGCCAAGCATAAATATTGTCTCTGACTTTGTCCATTCAGGACAGCCTGATGACAGGAATTGTTTTATTGAGAGATGCTGAAAGAGTGATGCCAGGCCACACTCAGTACACAAACATGCACTCTGAAAAGACTGTTGCTCTAGTACTTTGTAATTATTTATCACATTTTACTTTCAGATAACCCAGTGTTAGTATACTGTATAAAGATGAGGTGATAAAAATTTTAACACTGTCACTCGACTGACTGATGACCTCTGCAAACCCTGGACACTTGAACTCTTAACTTTAACTAAGTCCTCCTGATCTTAAGGATTAAGTCACAGGAATCAGACCTAAAGAGTGAATGTGAGTATAGATGTATGAGATCATACCATTCAAAGATGGGACTTGTCTAAAAAAAGGTGTCTAAAGAAGAAACAGGGTTCAGCAGGAAAGCGAGGAAATCTGTGGCTGACAAAGCTATGAATCTGGAAGCATCTAAAAATAATATTTCTTTGGGAAGGAGAAGTTTTTGGACATTTGCTCAAAAGAAGGCATTATTCATATATAAATCCTTAAATGATCTGATGCCTAAATTGGACCAAATGGTGAAAGCGCCATCTACCAAAGATGGGGAAATTGATTATATTATTATCATCATGTCTATTTGTGTACAATGTAAACATTTCAAATTGATCTGTTTGCTTTATATTCTGGGTATTTTAGTTTTAATTTATCTAAATTATTAGTGTTTTATTCTTTATTCTTTCTATAAATGAATGCTGCTGTAACAACAGGAATTTCCCTCTGGGATCAATAAAGTATTCTGATTCTGATTCTGATTCTGATTCTGAAAAGACATAGTTTGATATTATTGGGGCCTGCAACGAATGATAGGTTCAGATCATTTTATAATAACAAAGAACACTCACACACAGACCGTTTTGGTATACCCGCTAGCGAGGGAGACACTTTACCTCTGACCTCTGGAGCAGAGACGTGAACTTGACGTGCACCTTAGCCAGAGAGGAAGTAGTTCTCAGCTCATCTTCCCTTTGCAGCGGCTTTTATTACAAAGTAAAGTCACGTGATGTTACAAAAGCAGTTTTATAACACAAGTAATAAAACAACATTCCTGGCTCTACGTAACCTTCTACAGTATGGTAGTGGAAAAACCCATGGAAGGTATACATTAGCCAAGGTGTATGTGACTTCCTGTGTGTATATAATGTGTATGTGTGCTGTGGGGGATGTGTTTTGCTGCAGGTTTGAAACAGCCTAAGAGTACGTGGAATGCGGTGACATTCTTTAAGGAAAGTCACCACATATCCTAATTCAAAATATAAAGAAACAACAGTGTAATATAACAACTTATGCAAACAGAAGATATGATAACTCATAGGAAACCAAAATAACAGTCCACATAATAACTCCAACACAAATGTGACTGGTGCCCCACAAAAACATCTGAATTGTTTTCATATCTTTAAGGATGTCTTAACAATTATTTTTTTCATGTATTAGTCAGTGGCAGATTTAATAGGGGAGTGGGCCAAGACTGACAAAGATACCGGTCGAAGAGTATTGGCCTCCATTAAAAACCAAATGAAATTGAATCCCCTAAATTTGGGTGAAGCCAAAACTGTAATATTTTAAAATTATCTGCCCAATAATAGTATCTAAGGTTAGGGAGGGCCATACCGCCTAAAGTTTAAGGCCTTTAAATAACTGCAAACTCATTTAACATTTAATACTTGTTTAAACTCTTATTGCAGTGTTGCATAATCTCAAAGAAACAGCCACATGGCAGCAACTTGAGTATCAGCGCTGCACTCCTGTATTTGAAACAGAAGTGAAAAAAAAGAATTAATGTAGATTAGAAAAAGAATAAAAACACAAAGTAAAGTTCAGTATTGTTCTGAAACAGGATCCACAAGCACTTTGACTGATTAACCCCATCTAACCAGACTAGCAGCATGCTGGTGTCATGCCCTGACTTGGGCAGCTCATTCACTTTCCAAGGTGTCACTGATATGCTTCACCCTTCAGCAGGAGTGTCTGAATTGCCATGAGGGCCTCAGTATCATCATTCAGCAACAGCCAGAAGGACAAACGGCGGTCACCTGAACATCAGATATCAGCTGTTTTGTAATTCAATCTAAATAGAGGCATTACTAGCCAAGTATCCATATCATTTGATTGTTATGTGATTGCAAGAAACTCATCGTTCATCATGGACCAGGAAAAGGTAAACTAATCCTAATTCTACTGCCTGCTGGACATTATTATGTAATCATTTTTAAAACTTGGCCTTTGAGGGGCTGAATATGTAAAGGCAGTTATGAAAGTTATGGATAATTTATCACTTCATGTAACACCAGCTATTCTGGGCCTATTTGGTCACATTCAAGTCCACAGACAGTGTGTAATGTCATAACAATTCCGGAGGGTTCTTGGGTGTCTCTAATGCACTTTGCAATTTAATCTTAATATCTTCTCAAGAGGTCAAGTATCTGCATCAATTGATTGTCACTTGATCATTAAGAAATCAGTGCTCTTGAGCTTGAAAGCATCTGATCGTAGGCACTCCCTGTCACTATTAATTTCCAGATCATATTGCATTCAGACTCCAAATTTTAAAGCGCAACACTGCACTGTGATACCTCACATGAAAGTAAATACTTTCAGAGAGCACTGCAATGTGAATGGGGATCCATGAAGTTTATTAAGATTCTTTATGTGCGTCCTTTATTTGTTTTTGATAGTAAGATTGCAAATGTTGTCCTGTATTATTCCAACTCATTTTACAGTGAATAAAAGTGTACTGAAAAAAGTATTGCTACTGTTATATAAATGATCCTACATACTGTACATACTGTACATATCCTACATACTGTACTCCATGTAAAAACCCTGAAATCAACAAAGAGAATATTTTCCTCTCTTGGGTCTGTCTGGTGTGTGTAATCACATCTAATATCAACTCGGTAATCACTATATTTTCCCACTTTGGGCACACAGAGTGATCAACAGCTACGGCTGCCTTTATTCGGCCGATTGTATCTGTCTGGCTACAGCTCGCTCCATTACAAGTTTAAATGACTAATTAATGGTCCCGGGACAGGTGACACCAGCTTCTCAAGATCCATTTACACTCCCATCGCCCCAGGGCTCTCAGTGGATGCCGCTGCACTTCTTCACTTCTCTCTTTCATCCATCGTCCCCCCCCCCCCCCCTCCCCTTCTCTCTTTTTTTCCCAGGGGGGGTCACTGTTTTGG
>VUQK01004344.1:2920-14826 GCA_015106715.1 Bujurquina vittata | reverse complement strand
GGACCCCAGTCTTGGTTTTTTGCACCCCCCCCCCCCCCCAAAAAAAAAACAACAAGCTTGTGTGTGTGATTGTCTGTCTCTCTCACTCTCTTTGTGTGTGTGTGTGTGTGTGTGTGTGTGTGTGTGTCACAAAACGTACTTGATAATGATGGTAAGAAGCCACAATAATGACCCCAGAGCCAAAGACAGGCAAAGAAAGGCTCAGGAAACCCAGGCTGCCCATAGTCCCTCAAGAGCACTGAAGACTTGAGACTACACATCCCAATGATAACCGCGTGCCCAACCCTGAAGAAGGAGGAGGAAATTCCCTGCTGGGGTTCCCACAGCCAAAGGTCAAGAGCCCTAGGGAACCAGAGACAACGGGCAGCTGACCCCGGCAGAGGCCGGGCATCCTAGCACGAGAATCTGGTATTGCTCTGTGGAGCTGTCCGGGGTGCTGAAACTGTGGTTCTAGTTTATTAACTCTAGAAGAACAGAGATAAACTTTTTCACCAACTCACAATTGTGATTGGGGAACAGATACTCCAAATAAGCACTGGCACTATTTTCACTCAATATAGAAGGTATATTGAACTCTAGTAAAGTACTGTGCTATGGTGCCCTTGCACTAAAGTTTTCAGATTCCTTATTGCCTAATTAGAGTATAATTCACTTTGTCTCCATTAGTCCCAGAAATAAATGTAGACATCAGTTGTTTTGTCCTCTTGTTGCTGGGTAAGTAACGAGACAAAATGGCAGATCAGTCCCACATGTCAGTCCTGCACCACAGAACAATGCAAAACTCGGATTTAGAAGCAGCTTATTTATTCAGGCTTATTGATTTGTTTGCCAACTCTGTACTGTAGACGTGGGGAGCGTGACCAACTCTCCAAAAGTGAGTTTTCTTTCTTTGGAAAATCGATCAATCGGAAAGAACTGACCAAGGCCCCATTAAACACACTCCACTACCCAGACATAATTACAGGAACTAATTTGCAATGAATGCAAAATATAAATCAGGCCTCTAATAATGTAATAATGGAAGCATAACACATGAGGAGGTGGAAAAAACAAACAAAAACACAACAGAGTTAAATGATCATATAATCTAGTAATTATAAATAGTGTGAGCAGTTTTAACTATTATTAAGGACAATAATATTTAGTTTTTGGTATTTTCTATTGGTAACTATTTAAGACAGTATCTCTTCATGGATCATCACTGACATTAAAATCTATCCATCCATCCACTGATTTTCAGGGAGTCATATGATCCATTCTTCTTCTAATCCCCTTTTCAGCCTAATCATGAATTATGAATTGAGAGGGCTCAAAAGAACCTCAAGCATACCCCCCTTCCTCCCTGCCTCTCTCTCTCTCTCTCTCTCGCTCTCTGTGACAGGCGTCAAAAATACCACTAAGGGGGCGCGGATCAGAAGCTTTCCAAGCAGCCAGACTTGGCCGTCTTCAGCCGCTCCCATGCGTGAATATCTCAAACAAAACTCATCTTTTGTCCAGAAAAGACCGACTCCAAGGTGACAATGAAGAAAGCGATTTATTTCTATTCCGCTTGTTCCAAGTAAATGCAATACGTAGGACTGACGTGACTTTACACGCCTGTGAGAGGATCGGTCACCTTCTTTGCAACAACCATCGGCATATTCCTGCTTTGAGGGGGAAACAATGAGAGAGAAGATGTGGATATTTTATAGCTCGGACGATTCAAAGTGTATTTTTTCTGTTTGGAACCAGTGGTGTTTGTACTACGCAGCAGTGATGTGTTTGTTGTTTTCGCCCGTAAGGATGGACGATGTTTGCCCGTCGTCCTGCATCTGTACCAGGGACTCGGGGACGGTGACCTGCCGTGATGGGGACTACGCTGAGGTACCCAGAGACATACCGGAGTGGACATCCACCTTGATACTTAAGGGGAGTAACATCTCAACTTTAGAGCGTGATGCGTTCATGACCAACGGCACGGAGTTGGAAATGACGACACTCTCTCTGTCCTATAACGGGATACATGCTATTGAACCCTATGCCTTCCTGGGGCTTTCCCGGTTACATTTATTGGATCTTAGCCATAACCAGTTGGAGTTTATCTCATCCAGGGCTTTCCATGGATTACCCGAGCTGCGTTCTCTTTACCTGAATTACTCTATTTTGCCTGCGGCCACGACGCAGCTCTCAGATGCGCTCAACACACAAAGTTTGCGCAACCTCCATAGACTAGAGTTGGCGGGAAACACGCTGACGTTTATACCCCTTCAGAGATTAGATATCTATAACCTCCACGCATTGGTGCTGATTAATAACTCAATAGAGACCATCGGGAGGGAAAACGTAACCAGTTTGTACCAGCAAAGGCGCATACGCGTCTACTTGTCTTTAAATCCGTTTCGATGCAGCTGTGGACTGGAGGCGTTTTACTACTGGCTGAAGAACTCATCCCAGTGCCCGGATGCAGGGCGTCTCCTGTGCAGTGAGCCGGAGGCCAAGAGGGGGATTCCTGTGGAAAAGCTCCGGGAGGAGGAGGTTGATTGTATGAACGAGAACCTCGAGGCGGTCTCATATGTATTCCTCGGTATAGTTTTAGCTCTTATCGGGGTGGTGTTTCTGATGGTGTTGTATCTCAACCGGGGAGGCATCAAGCGGTGGCTCAACAACATCAGAGAGGCGTGCCGAGACCAGATGGAGGTCTATCATTACCGCTACGAGCAGGACTCGGACCCCAGACTGGCCAACGTGGCTGTTTAACCGGATGAAACATCAATCCAGTGTTGTAGTGTGAGGACTGACGATATTTTAAAGAGGGTGGCTACCAGGAGAACCTTGTCAAAGACTGTGGCCTTGCCCTGTCACAACTACTATCAATGCTTTTTCAAACTAGTTTAATCATTTTTTGCCCATGAATTCACTCTGGGATAGGCACAGAGCCAAAGGCAGTTAAATTACTACAAGTAACTGTTCATCCAGCACAACTGAGTATTTAAAACTTCCAAGCAGTATTGTATATATTGTATATGAGTATCTCCTCATGACAAGAATGCTTTTCATGCATCATGTTATCTCACATCTTGCCACACTTATTTAGGATTTACCTTCAGTAACAAAGTGAAAAGCATACAGTAAAGGTACATCAAATTTCCAATTTGAAAAGCTGTTTCACTGTTATCACTGAAAGCTGCAGCCCTTGGAAACAGCTTAATATTTTACATTCAGGAAAACCTGCACAGAGAACAAGACTATTCTGCTTTTAATCTACCACAGAGTGCACATTGTCAGAAAACTTTCAGAGAAGGAAACTGGACAGATAATGAAAGTCATTTGGCATTTTTAACTGAGTGCCATGTTTGTGGAATATGTTACCAACCATATTTTTTATGATCAGTATTTTATCTCTGAGGACAAACCTGTATCATTTGACACCAGATTATGTTACCAGTAAAGCTGTGGAAAAGAAAGAGACCATTTTAACCATGCACGTTATTCCAGTAGGCATAGGAAACCAACCAAAACATTAATAAAAGGTCGAATAAAAATCGTGAGTTTGCAGTGTGTCTGTACATTTTATCATCACTGTCAGGGAATGCAGACTTCATGCAGCACCGTGGCAGATATTAAATAGAGGAAATTATTTTTTTTTCCTGCTGTGTTTCGGTATGAGTGTGTCTGCTCCTTGTGAAATATGAAGAACGTGCGACTTCACAAACTAAAGTAGGGAGTTGCATTGTCATTGGGGTTCAAGGTCTGGAGGGAAAGGCTGAAGAGATATGACAGGAAGGCACAGCAGTGTTAATCTCATCAGCGCTGTGACTAATAACCCATAGAGACTGACGATGGTTGCTGGTATCTTTATGGCTCAGAGCTGATCAAGCTTCTTAACTAAAGGGCTCCATTACAATCAAGGTCAAAGAGTAAAGAAAGAGAAACCAGTGGGAGTGCACTGGTTTGTCCCTGTGTGCTTGAATTGAAAACAAACTGTTATGATTTTGAAACGAGCACTAGGATGTCTTCTGTACTCACATTATTAGTGTAAGTTAAGAGAGTGAGTGCATCAATGCACTGAGCACAGGAACTAACCAATCAGTGTACCAGCTGCTCCTCTCCTAAAATTCATAACAAACGTGATTACTACACCTGATTAAAGACAATGAGGTGAGAAAATTAGAATTATCCACGCTGCACTGGGTGTACACTTCTAACAAAAGGAGTGAGATGATGATTAGCACTTTCAGCCACGGAGACGGAGCAACCAGTCACAGATCATTTTGGAACAGATGGCTCACTCTAGACAAGCTACATTGATTCATGTTTCCATCTACAGATTATGGTATTAAAATATCTGCATAATTAACGTAAACTTCCAATTAAGGAGTTAGATAATGAGCACACTGATACATTTCTTTTAGACATTTTATTATGTCAGCAGTGGAGGATGCACCTTTACATAACAAAAGACATCAAGATGTGACACAGTGCCACTTGTTGACATGCCACTGTACCATACGCTGTCATGTTGTATATGAAGGCTGAAGAGATAAAGCTAATCATCAGGACAGCAGTGTCCAAGGATAAAAGCTTCTGTGTGCTGTATATGCGCGTTCCAAATCTGCAGCTATTTCACCAGCTCTGCAAGACTGTACTGAAACATAGCAGTGCTTTGAGCTCAAAGCTACTGGCAGTTTGTGCATTCATTGTTGCAGTGCTGATGTTGAGAAGGTGTAATTTACAATATTTACATCCTTAGTTTAGTGTGTTACAGTAGCATTTGCCAGTTTGCACACAAAAGAGATAATGATGATGGATTTGATTGCTTTTGCATGTCTTAGGTCATGAAAGGACAAATAAACATTTCAAGACCTTTGGCACTAGATGAAAAGTTAGAGGATGGTGCTTCTTTAAGTATTGAGTTGTAGGGCCGTGGCAAGACTGTTTTATTATGCTCCAGCATTTCAGTCAGTGGGAAAGTGGTGGAACAGGCCAACCCCAGAGTTACATTAACATTGTGCCTGAAATGAGGAATCCAGGCTGAACTTGACATGTAACAACCTATAAAAGTCCATAATTTGAAAAGTGTGGTGTTATTCTGTCAAAAGCAATTGTTCTGGTTGTTCTTGGAGATTTGTGTTAATCCCACAACAATGCGCTAAATAATGAAATGCAATATTACTGCACACACATTGTCTGAATTTTTCATGGCTTCTGGTGTTAGTGTGAGCTCCAGAATGTGAATGATTGATGTGTGATTTTAAGCCAGTGTTTACAAATGCAGCTAAATTTGAAAAAGCTAATGAAATGCTAAATCTTCTTTCGACTAATAGCTTTGAGGATCGGCTTTGGACAAATTATGTTTATCAAGATTAAAGAGCACTGAACATTTGATAATAATAATTAAGGAAGATTGATGTAATAAAGAGGATAATGTTTATATTAAAACGAGAAAATAAGACAAAACTTATTGAATTTGCTGCTGGGAGACACAAACATAATCCAAACACTCAAAAGCTTCAGTAGAGCCAGTTGGCATCATGTCGTAGCGGCTTCCTTTGTTATCAGTCTGACTACTTCATTGAGTAAAAATGTAAATCTCCTGAATAATTAATTTTGTCCAGAACTGGACTCTGTACATAAATCAATGATCTTCCCACTTCTTGCTTCAGTCTGACTTTGACTTCATCTCCTTTATCTTTCCTCTGTGTGTTCTCTGCCTCTTCAGCCCTCACCTTTTTCTATTTTCTGGGATCTTGGCCCATAAAGAAACAGGTAGAAACAAAAACGTGCTCATTTGTCAAAAAGTCCTGTTTGTCTTTTCAAAGTTTCCAGACTTCAACTCAGCACTCTCAGTGAACTTTTCATTTCTCGCTCTCTTTTTTTTTTTGGTTTCTTCATTTTTCTACATTCTGCTTACAATTTCAGACCTCCTCTGTACCCTTACACCCCGTGCCTCCCTTCCCCACTCTGTCTATCCTCCCCCTCCCTCTCCACTCCTCTTCATTCAGGTAAATTACTTTATCCAGTTGAGTGACTTTGTAAGGACGCAGAGACAGGGTTTAAGCTGAGCCCAGCAAAAGGGAGGGACAAAAAAAGACAGATAAAGAAAAGGGGAGTAGAGAAAAGATTCATTAGAGTTCTTTAGTCCAGGCTACAAATGCCCTTGCCTTATGCAAAACGATGACTCATCGTTCTGCTCTATATATGAATGCCTGGGAGGCCAAAGCACAACTGCTATCTAAGAGAGACTAAACAGCAAAATATTATCTTTGTATATTATTGAACCCAATCATGAGCATCTGAACTTCAATCTACTTTTCTTTATTTCTTTTACCCCCGTCATTCTTTCATTGGAACACTTGATGGCCTGACAAACCATCACCTGCTGACAGAGCAGCACGGCTACCTTTGAACATGCATTACTAGGTGTGGCAAAATGAAGATGCAGTGAGTCATAACTAAAGAAAATGTCTGCGCCCTGTCTCTGTAAAATTGGTTTCCTGGGATCCTGAGTGTATATGGAGATAAGTCAGCCAGTTAGTATTCTACTGACTACTGGCTATTGATTGCTGGATGTGTCTCTCCTGCTGTTTGAAGATAAGAGAAGCAGTGTGGCATTGTACGATACAGAAAGGAGCAATATCGCTGCAGGCAGGAGTAGGTTGTAAACCAAATGTGTGAACTGAACTCATCATAATGTCCAGCAGCTGAAGGGGTTTTCAACAGTAATGTGCTACATTTTACGAGTACTGAATGACATTTGTTCTCATGTTGAATAATGACTGAATTTGTGTAGAAATAGAAAAAAAATGTTGTTCCTGAGTTTTATTTATGTTATCTATACTCAGCACCATTATTAAGTATACCCAAGCTTGGCTCAATTTACAGTACAATGGCCTCAGTTCTTGGTGACATAAATTCAACAACATGCCTGAAACATGCCTCAGAGATTTTGCTCCATATTGAAACGATAGCCTCACACAGTTGCTACAGATTTGTTGGCTGCACATCCAAGGTGCCACACTCCCATTCCATCGCATCCCAAAAGTGCTTGACTGGATTGGGATTTGCTGTCTTTGGAGGGTATTTGAGTTCAATTAACTCATCACCATGGATCCATGCTGTTTACATCAAATTGTGACTGGATCATCCAAATGTTGGAGCAGAAATTGAGACTCATCAGATCAGGCAGAATTTTTCTAATCTTCTGTTATCCAATTTTAGTGAGTCTGCGTGAACTGTATGCATTTTTCTGATTGAGTTAACAGGTGTAACACCCAATGTGGTCTTCTGCTACTGAAGCCCATCTGCTTCAATGTTGGACCTGCTGTGCATTCAGCTTCCTGGTTGCACTGAGTGGTTATTTGAGTTAATGCTGCCTTCTTATCAGTTTGCAGTCTGGACATTCTCCTCTGACATCAACAAGGCATTGTTGCTCAGAGAACAGCTGCTCACCATATATTAGAAAATACTCAGACCATTCTGTCTGTGCAGTATGCATGCAATAACAAGCAGCTGAAAAGTTGTACCTAATAAAGTGGCCGGCGATTCTATATCGAACTTGTTTGTTGTTGTTGAACTGTATATAAATAGGATGTCAGTCCAGGCACATTTTGGGGGTCATGCAGTTTCAATTTTACAGTGTCAAATACGTTTAATATTTAGGATTAGGACAACGGGAAAGAAAAATGTTATAACAGGCAACATTACTTAAGGAGATTGCTACCTTACCATTTTTTATTGGCCCTTAAAGTTTTTACACGTTTGATTTACTGTTAGCAGAAGTAGTCATAGATAAAAGGACACATCAGCTTTTAATTAACCTACTTAAACGGACTTCCTCAACTGTAATTTTGTGGTGCTAACTCCACTATAAGGTACAAATACCACAGATACTGTAACTGCAAAAAATTTAAATGAATTAAACCTTCCTCAAAATGTATCATTAGATTTCAGCATTGCTGATTTTAGACTGCACTTGTTAGATACATTTCTTAAAAATCAAACACATTAATTCAAGAATTTGTTGTTGTTTCTTTCTGCTTTTAAGACAAACATGTTGTCTTTGTAACAGGACCAAATCTCCTATATGTTCTTGATATTGAAAGCTTTTATATTACAATACAAAATAAAAAAATGCTGTGTTTATTTTAAATGACCACCTTTAATGACATATCATTAGTGGGCTCTCCGACACACATTTCCTCCCAGTTTTAATTGTTAGAGAGCAGACTCCTAACAGGTTCTTATGAGATTAATTAAGGCAAACTTTAAACAGTAAAAGGCTTGTTTGTTACAGGCAAGGTCATTAAGCTGCATTCTGTGGTAATGTCATCACAAATGGAGCTAATTAGGGAAACTCCCAGGAGTCAGAGAAGCAGGAGTGGTTTTTTCTGTCCAGGGTTACTGTGTCCTGTTTGATTTTTTATGCACTCTCAGGAAATTCTGCACTCATATGTCAAAGTATTATTTTCTCTACTTACTTTATACACGTAAAACTCATGTACAATAAAATTTGATCAATAACAGACAAAATTAACATATATAGAGCATATCACAAAGAATTATGAAGCAGTCCAGTAATCTCAGCTTATATTACCCCAACTATTTGTTTATTTGCTGACCGCGTACAAACCATGCTTAGTGAAACTGGCCTTTAACCAGGCTCAGATCTTTACACCTGTTAGGACCACACATCAGTGTGATATTTTTTCAGTACTGGGGGCACCACAGTGGTTAGTGCTGTTGGTTTGCAGGAAGACGGTTCTGGGTTCAAATCCCGAATGGGGCTTTCTGTGTGGATTTTGCATGTCCTTCCAATAGCTGTGTAGGTTCTCTCTGTGTACGCCAGCTTCCTCCCATACTCCAAAGGCATGCATGGGGTGAGACTTATTTATTAGTAATCCTAAATCTACTGTAGGTGTGAATGGCTGCCTGTCCCATTAGCTCTGTGACTGATTGGCAACCTCTCCAGGGTCTCTCCTGCCACTTGTCCTATGACATACGGCCCCCCTGCAACCCTGGATTGGATAAACATGATAGAATGGATGAATAGCTGTACTGAACGAGCCGAGGAGAAAGATTTTTGAAGATAATGTATGGCAAACATTAATTCCTCAGATTTCACACTTTATTTCATTCAATTTCTTTCCATCAGAGGTACAGGAACTGAAGGACAAACAACATGCTTCACATCTCAGAAATGATGAAATGAAAAAATGCTATGTTGATAAACAGGATATAATTCAGCCATCAGGAGAGGTTTCATACAAATTTAGACAAAAATAAAATCTGCCAATTCAGAACTGATCATACATTAATGCCATAGTGTTCAGGTATGACACTGACTAATTCTGCTGTTTCAGCTCACACTAAGAAGGTTTTGGGTTTGAATCCACCAGCTGACTGGAGCCTGGGTGCAGGTGCGAATGGTCTTTCATTATGAGTTGGAGCTGTGATAGATTGACAACCCGCCCAAGCTGCACCCTGTCTTCTGTCCTGTAACAACCACCCCCCCACAACCCTGAACCAGACAAAGATTTGAGAAAATAGATGTATGTATGAAATGCAAAACAAAAAATTAAATAAAACAAAATAAAGAAGAGCCACTCATTAAGTGAAATTCACCAATAATATAAGATTAGCACGATGTGAAAAAAGTCTGATTCTCTTGTGACACAAATCACCATTGTGTCTTTGGTTTAACTTCAACAAGTCACAATATTACTTTTGTTTTCACCAGTGAAACATTTTTAAAATGGTAAAAAAGCCCTATGAAAATTATTCATCCTAATTACTTGGAAGTAAGTGTTGAACGCTCATTAAATTGCATTTCGATTAATCACAGAGCCATCTACAGCAGCTCTGCTAATTAGCCGTAAGTGTGTGTGTGTGGGGTGTGTGTGTGTGTGTGTGTGTGTGTGCGTGTGTGTATGTGTGTGTACGGATGCTTTCTATTCAAAAGCCGGTGTTAAAAAAAATAAATGCAGTCTCAGCAATGTTAATATTTCATGCTGTCCTTCACTCAGGAGAAGCTGCTGATCCTCTGACCGCTCATCATGCTGGTGCGCAGAGACAGCATCTGCTCTGACAAGCTGTCAATCACTTTTTGAAGTTTCAAAGAGCTCTTTGATTTCAGTACAGACTGAAGCCAACTATTACAACCTGAATTTCAGCTGCAACTGCAGCACATGCCTTTACAGCAGAATGCATTTGACACATTTACATTTATATTAAAAAGTTTGTATCAACAAAAGAGTCTTGCAAAGCAAGAATGAATCCCATGTAATCTTGGACAAACTTTGAATGTTAAGTAATGTTATATATTAATAACAACAACACACTGGCCATTCACAATCTTATAATATGGAAAAACTACTGTACATTTTGGGCTGCGACATAAATTCTGTTTATATCACTCAGTGTCCAGCCGTCCCTTTCTTCAGACCTCAAATTGTCAATTAGTGCTCTCATGTGGCCAGCTGGATACACTGCACCTGCACACAGTCAAACGGCATGCTTAAAATAATGTAAAGTATAATCATTAATCAAGAATTGAAGATTTTAGCAAATATTTAAGGAGCACATATTTTGCTATAAACGTCTTAAAATTGAGATGAAAGGCAAAATCGGACTCTAGCCAAATGTGCTAACTGCTAACAGCTGCCACCAATATTTCAAGGAAGAAACTACAAAAAAATGCTGAGTAATTTTATTATTTTATGAAGGTAAAAACATTTAAAGGTAAATTTTGAAACATCATTGTACTGTATCTGCAAACAGCCTACTGCAGTTCCTGTTCTGTTTTGTCTGTAACAATGTTCAAATGTGTGGCGCATGTTATAGTAGTAAGTACACTCAAGTTAATACCACCCCCCCCCCAAAAAAAAGAAGCAAAGACACTTTGTGTTTTTAACCTCACACTGTATCTTAAATCAGGTTCAGGGTGTGTACTGTGGAATAATAAGGTATCTGTAACACAATGCTTCATTGTAAGTGTTGATTTCAGCAGTTAGAAAGAATGTGGTGGGTCTAACACAGGTGAGTGACACCTGTGCTGACTGTTATCCCCCCAAGACAAAGTTAATTATTTATTGAGCTTCACACATCAGATTCATTTAAACTCTGTGTAGTGAGGGCACAAGTGCTCATTTGATATCAATTCATCAAAGTGATAAGAATCATAAATCAATGTCAGCATTGGAGAAACCAGAGAAATGTCTGCCATAAATCATAGAGTTAGAAACACAGAAAGCCAACATTTTATTTTACAATACTTAAGCTGTTGATAGTGTTTAATTAAAACTTTATGGCTTTCTTTCTGAACAAATGTGGCCCGTGGCCAACTGGTCCATGCCATTATCCACTGTGTATTCCCATTCACTGGCTGGACTTCTCCTCTGTGCCAGCATTAATTAGGGAGGAATGCCTCTGATCAGGAGATGTAATCATCTATTTTTACCAATTAACCTACTTAAATCAAAGCCCAACATCATGAGTTTGCTTCTGCTGTGAGTCATTAAGGATTAGCCATGATTTTATTGCATAAATTAACTGAGGTCAGGTTACCAGTTAAAGACTGGCTTGCTGTGTCTCAGATGCACTAATGTTTACTTTTGTCTGGCAGTCTGACAATTTCATGAAAAGATAATTTACAACAGAATTATTTTATCATCAATAAGAAAACGAGGATAAAAGAAAAAAGACTGTCTTTAGCTCCTAAGAGCCTTTCTAATGAGTCCCCCCTTCTTTTAGCATCATCAGGGAATGAAGCTTAAAGACCTGTCTGCAAACAAACACTGTAGTCTAATTAATCTCTTCTGTAGTTCATTAGGAGAAGGGAACATGGGAATGCAAGTATTTCAAAGAGGCAGATGTACCAACAGCAATAGTGTTTCCTAAACCCTCAGAATCTGAAGGTTTATTATAACAGA
>VUQK01004340.1:3020-28382 GCA_015106715.1 Bujurquina vittata | reverse complement strand
CCAAAGCTTTGGAAATGGCTTTATAACCCTTTCCAGACTGATAGATCTCAATTACTGTCTTTCTGAATTGCTCCTGAATTTCTTTGGATCTCGGCATGATGTGTAGCTTTCAAGGATCTTCTGGTGGACCTTACTGTGTCAGGCAGCTCCTATTTAAGTGATGTCTTGATTGGGAACAGGTGTGGCAATAATCAGGCCTGGGTGTGGCTAGGGAAATTGAACTCAGGTGTGACAAACCACAGTTATAGTATGTTTTAACAAGGGGGGCAATCACTTTTTCACACAGAGCCATGATGGTTTGGATTTTTTTTCACCTTTACTACTAAACACCTTCATTTACAACTTGCATTTTGTGTTTACTTGTGTTGTCCTTGACTATTGTTTAAACTGGTTTGATGTTCCGAACCACTTAAGTGTGACAAACATGCAAAAAAAAAACAGGAAATGAGGAAGGGGGGAAACACTTTTTCACACCACTGTAGATGTCTGAAATTACTCCAAAAAACATTTTTTTAAACAATTCACTAAGAGGGAAGTGGGGTTTAATCACAGGAGCTGTTTATTATGGTTCAGGATTTAAAGTATTTTGTTTAATATTCAGAAGGTTGGTGGTTCAAACCCCAGCTCTTGCATCTGTATCCTTGGGCAAAATAGCAAAAAACCCCAAAACTGAGATGCATTCATCTGGATCGGCAAGTTTATGTGAGCATTAAAAATGTGTCTGTGGGTGGAGCTAGCTGTGTAAAGAGTGCTAGGTGTAAATAAATGACAGGCCATTTACCGTGGGCTAAACTAGGGTCAAACACTAGCTGAACTTTATGATATTTTCTGATCTGCTACCCAATGCAGCAGACAGCTGTGCAGCACAGTGACGCATTGGTTGCCTCACAGGGAGAAGGTTCTGGCTCTGAACGGTCCAGATACCTGCCTGTAGGTTAACTGTTATTTAAAGTAACTTTTGATGTAACCACCTCTTTGTTAGCATGTTTAAAAATATAATGACATCATGTGCAATCATGAGAGAGCTGAAAAAGGGTGTAAGAGTCTTCATGCACCAAATACATGAAATTCACTGAATCACACGGGATTAATGTGATTCAGTGAATTTCCAATGGATGTCTCAGCCTAGTTGTATGGTACACTGTGCAATTACTTAGTTTTACTCAAAACAAAGACGCTCTGAAGATGTTTTTAACTCATAAATTTGTCTCATCTACAGTCAGAAGGAGTCAAAACTTCTGAAATGCATCCAGTGCTTGAAATTCTGCAGTAAAATAAATGTTTCCTAAGATAGAAATGATGACTAAATCCCCATAGGGCCAAAACATGCAAATTTTGGCACTTGTATCTGCTTCTGAAAGATTGTTTGAGCTGTCTGCGGCATTAAAAGATTTCAAACTGAGGGAAACAGTGCGAATTTAAAACAAAACAAAAGAAAACATGGAAAGGGGTAAGCTTTACATGTGCTGGAAGGCCAATTGTGACACAGCAGCTATTCTTGTCGTGTAACCCAACTGGGTGCTTCATATTTTTGTACATACATAAAAGGAAAGTTAATCTTTTCATCAAACCCTTGCCAAGAAAGTCATTACCTCTGTTCCCCAAAAGACTATTTCTTAAATTTAAAAGCAGAGTTCACTGCTTCTTTTAGCATGGGTGTGGCTTGTCATTTAACCCAGTGCAGTGGAGGGAACATAATGGCAGAAAGCTCTTTTTCAGTTTACATCTTAAAACGATGGAAACCGAGAGTCTGCCACAGACAATGTGAACCAGTTTTCTACCTTTAACTCTTTCCAGCAGCACAAATCTGACTTCTGCTATCAAATGTGATTTTAAAAAAAAGTGGATTACCTCCTTTGGAAAATGTCCTGTGGCACAACAAAAAAAAAACAGTCTCTGATAGTTTGAAGTCTCAGTTACAGGCTGAACCTTCCAGTCACAAATTCCTGGTGCTTTCACAGCAGCTGGGAAGTTGTCATCAGAAGATCCATTGGTGAATTTGATATTCAGGATCTAAAGAGAAAAATTGATAAAATTAAGGAACCCTTACAGCTAAAACCTTACATCCATTAACAGTGCATAGCTCGTACTGTACTCTATCATTTAAACAGCAACTGTACACAATAGAAACTACCAATTTAACTCAATTTTACAACCAACTGGAGCATTGCATGATTTATAATGAAGCATTATTAATTATAGCATTTTAAATTGAGTGCAATACTTGCTGCATTGCTCAGTGTTAATCTGAAACTTCTCCATATACAAATTTATTCCTTGCACTTTCACACTGAGAGCATTTCTATTCATGCTGGTTAAAATACAACACAGGCTGAGAGAGTCAAATACATACTCAGGCTGTAGAAGGAACAGGAAGTCTACCCTTGTTGAACTGTTAACTGCGTTCACTTGGATGGCAGGAAGCTTTGCAGACCGCTCACAGCGTTGCTGGTTTCCTGTCAAAATGATAATTGAACAGCATCAGTCAGCCCGCCATGGGTGGAAACTTTTTCACTCAGGGTTAAGCGGACTGACATCCAACATTAAGCATTGTAACATTACTTAAGAATTAAAGCATGTCCAATTAAAAGACCAATTAAAGCTGAAATGTATCAGGATAACTGACCTAAGTAGTAAGATACTGCTTGTAGTACAGTAATTATACTTCACATGTAGCCTAGAATACTGTGTGTTAAAGTAATGCTTTAAGTACTTCAAAAAGAGAAGTATTCAAAAATCATGTCAGAGGAAGCGCGGAGAAAGCAGTTTCATCGCAAAAAGAGCACAGCAAGAATTAGATTTTCTTTTTTCTTTTGTTTTTAAGGAAGGAAATACACTTTAAAAGAAAAACTTACCAAAGTTGTGCGTAAAAGTTAATGTTTGTGTTGCCAGAGAGCGAAGAATGGCAAGAGGCTTGCCTTGTGTCATTTAGGGTGTGTTTAAAAGAGTGTGTGTGGTGCAGAGAGACAAAAAGAAAGAGAGAATGGGGGTGACGCAGGACATGTGATGCAGAAAAAGCCCTCCGAGGAGGTGGTGAGAACAGAGATTAAAGACAGTAGGGTGTGGTGAAGAGCACAGATAAGAAAATTTACAATTATTTTAGGAAAGAGGAAGATGTGTGTTTGAATTTGCCACTTGTGAGGTTGACATATCATTTTAAGACTGCAGCACAGGTGCAGGTATGAATGGCGTAAAGTGTGTTTCAAGAGCATCCAGAACTCATGTATTATTCCAACTTTTTAAAAAAAAATACTTTAACCTTGTCTTATTGTCATGTCTTACTATCAATTTTTTTTATTTTTAAGAGGAACTTTTCTTTTTCTGTTGGACCCAAGAGCTAAACCCTGATCTGTAATTCTTTTATTGCAGCCAAAAAAAAGTTTTTACTACATATTACAGCGGTAATATTTGAACCTATCAAAAGAATGCAAAAAGTTCAAACGCTGTGCTGAATTGAAACTAGTCTGCCACATCCTGTTTTTGCACCACTGGCGTGCCTGTCACAGCCCAACACACAGAAATGACAGCTCAAACAAATCTGTACAGTAATTTGGGGCCATCCTACTCTGCTCCCCCCTAACCCTCCAAAAAAAAAGGGGGGGGGCAAGATGTATTTCTGATTTTGTTAAATTTTATTATTATTAATTAAGATATTAAAGCTTAGTTAATGAACTTGTTTGTTTTGCCTGTCAACCCTGAAAACCCATATCACCAAAAATGTAATCATAACTTTGAAAAGTAAAGTAAATCAAACTGAGGGTATTTTTAAAGGAGTATCATGTTGCTTACATAATTCAGTGACACACAGTTCTAACCTGACTTTATTATTGCATTCAGAATGATACTACAGGTTCATATTGTTACTTCAACGCCTACAGAGTGGAAGGAACTGAGTGGGGGTTTTGCACGGTTGATTGGGTTTAATTTTCATTTTTAACAGATCACAGATTTTTCTGGTATTATTTCTTTTGTTAAAAGCCTTTCTAACAAACCTTCAGCTGCCCTCTAGCAAAAATCAGCTAAAATTGCCATCATTGGGTTGGGTGTCCATTTTGTTCAACCTGGACGAAGACTGTGAAACTGCAGCATTTGAGGAGCCATTTCGTGTTCCCGTTCTGTTACCTTCAGACTGCAGTTACAGACAATCACATCTGAAACCTTTTTAAGATTGAGTTTAACTGAGCATGTGTGGTGCTGAACTCACTGGTATGTTCAAGAAGCCAGTTTGAGATGATTTGAGTTTTCTGACATAGTGTGTTATCCTGCTGGAAGCAGCCATCAGCAAATGTGCACTGTGGTCATAAAGGGATGGACATGATCAGCACCACTACTCAGGCAGGCTGTGAGGTTTAAACCAGTGGTTCTCAAATCCAGGCCTCGTGGTCCGGTGTCCTGCAGGCTTTAGATGTGTCCCTGATCCAACACCCCTGAATCAAATGGCTGAATTACCTCTTCAGTATGCAGTCAAGTGCTCCAGAGTCCTGCTAATGACTTCTATATTTGATGCAGGTGTGTTGGATCAGGGCCACATCTAAAACCTGCAGGACACCGGGCCACGAGGCCTGGATTTGAGAACCACTGGTTTAAACGATGCTTGGTCGGTGCAAAGGAGCCCACAGAAAATATATTCCACACCATCACACCACCAGTGGCCTCAACTATTAATACAAGGTGGTATGCAGACATACTTTCATGTGGTTTACACCAAATTCTGACCCTACAATGTAAATGTTGCAGAAAAAAACAAAAAATCGAGACTCATCAGATCAGGCAACATTTTTCCAGCCTTATGTTGTTTAACTTTGGTGTGCCTGTGAGAACTCTAGCCTCAGTTTCCAGTTCTTAGCTGACAGGAAGTGTCACTCGGTGTGGTCTTCTGCTGCTGGAGCCCATCTGCTTCAGTGTTTGATGTGTTGTGCATTCAGAGACGCAGTTGTATACATATTGCGGTTGCAATCGGTGGTTATTTGAGTTACTGTTACCTTCATATAAGCTCAAAGCAGCCTGGCCATTCTCCTCTCCTTCTTGGTGTTCATATGAAACAGTCATTGCTCATAAAGTAAGAATTAATGTTTATTGAACTTTCACAATGTAGTCTCATTTAAACTGCTACTTGTTTTACAGTTGATATTAAGTCAGTGCATAAAATAAATAAAGTAATAAAGGGGAAATCTTGACGTGGAATGTAAAAATGCTATTCTACATTTGTTAGAAGTAACAGATTAATGCCTCTAAATGTATAGTAATAGCAAAAACACACAAAAAAAACCTACACAAAAAAAATCTAAAGGTGCCTTTTCATCTTCATCAACACAAATACGGTTCAAAATGTAGAAAAATCTTCACACGTGAGCTTCCTTTTTCTTGCCACTGCAAACGCCAATTTGCTATTTGAACTAAATTTGTAATGGTTTAGTGCAACTTAGCTGCACAGTCACTGTAGTGTAAAGTTGTATATTTATCGGAACTGTTTACAGCACAAAAAAGAATTTAAAAAAAGGGTTCTGTGGTCTTTCATTCGCTTGGAAGTGACAGTGAAATACCCAATAAAGATCCTGACTGGTTCTTCAGAGGGCCCGTGATGCTGCTGCCTTTCTGCACAGTAAAAAACAAAAAACAAAAACAAAAACAAGGAGGCAATAATTCCATGTATACATGGTTATGACGACGCTGACAAATGTCCTTCCTTATAGTGTTACATTGTGTTATCTTTTTGCTGCTCTCGCCTGACAACATGAGGTACAAAATCACAAGTGTCACCTTCTCACCGACTGCAAACACTACACAATTACAATACACATAAATATTCAACTACACTCTCATCAGCTATCATTCACACGGTTCTCACTGCCAAGGACAAAAGATTTCCTACAGTTAACGTTACGCGCGGTGTTCTATAACGAAGTCGTAAAACAAAGCACAAGTCACGCCACGGTTAACAACTGGGGGTTCGATATGACATCACAGTTTTAGCAGCTTAAACTACCTGATTAAATAGCCCTAATGGTTACGTTTGTTAGTGCGTCAGAGAAAGAAAAACATATCGGAGGTACTTTATAGCTTTGCTATAGACTGTCAGCCTTTATTAGCTCCAATATAATCCTTTTCAACGCAACTCTGTGCGTCAATTTGAGGCAACTGTGCCGATGCAACTCCTTCAGGGTCCTTCGTAATGAAAGCAAAGCTCAAAACTGCATTATGTGCACCACCACATAGCGGCAACAATATCTTTCATCTGATAAACAAATTATTCTCTGACTGCAAACTTCACTTTACGCACATGACACCCAATTCTCACCCACATTTTGTGATATGGGAAACAATAGCTGTAAGCTCCTATTATTCACAATTAGTTGCTGCTCTACACTACATTCTTCAGCTCACACAGCTTAAGGTACTGTTGATTCTAGTAAGGCTATGGTCTATGGATTTAGTAAAAATGCCATCTGAATGTAGTGAATCTTCTGCTTTCTCATACATCCCCATCTTCAATCCGCGCAAGCTGTCTCTCCAGCATCTCAATTCTCTGGTTCTGAGCAAGCACGACGGCCCGCAGAGCTTTCATTTCTGCCAACAGCTCGTTCAACACGTCATCCTGAAAGAAGAGGAAAGAAACAAGTCAGAAAAGGCTTAGAAATATTTTAATTCTGCGTGTCACTTTCTGCCAACAGACCTCTCTCTTTGGCCTCTCACTGTTTCCGTCCGTTTCCCTCGTGGCTGCTCTTGGCTGTGGCATCTCTTCTTCTGTTTCCTTGGCGGCAGAGGTAGGTGTAGATGTGGGAGATGCTACATTTCCTGCTGAAGGTGGGCCGGCCCCGGTCCCAGAGTCCTGAGAGACGAGCTTGGGCTTGCTTCTGAGGGTGTCTCTGTGTTTGGATGTAGGAGCCGTGTAGCCACCACTCAAGGAGACCAACAGTGGCGGTGCGTCCTGCCCAGCGATCCATTCATCAGCCAGAAGAGCTGGGTCCAGGCCGGCTGTGTCCGGGTAAAGGTCTCCCTGAAACAGATCTGACTGGAGTGGAAATATGGAGACAGGATCTTTTTTAGTTATTATAAAAACTTCTCATAAATTCTGTTACATGCTGGGTATGGCTTACCTTTCTTGGTACAGTCATAGAAATGGGTTCCACTTTCCTTTCGTGCAGCTTATAAAATCTATAGATAACCAGAAAAGTGAGGATAAGTTTTGGGTAATTCTGTGTTGTTATTTTTTTTTTTTTTACCATTTTTATGCCTTTTTCCACAAGTACCTACTTAGCTCGACTCAGCTCTTCTCTGCTCTACTTGGTTTTGGTCATTTTCCATTACAATTGAGTACAGCCTCAGCAAAGTGCCCTGAAAGTCCTGCGACGTCATTTGTATGCGAGATAAATGAAAACAGTTGCTCTGTCTAGTCACCAAGCACAAAAACATCTGCAACATCTGTTAGTGGGTAGCCATTTCCCTTGTTGCTAAGTATAAAAAAGGCAGGTTTGATTCTTGTGAAGGAGTTGCTCTCGTGACTCATCTAGTGACATCACTCCCTGGCCAATCAGTGGCATGCAGTCTTGTTGACATCACATTTTCTGTTCGACTCAGCTTCTTTCGAACGTCTGAGCAAGTACTAAAAAAGTACCTGGTACTAGGTAATACCACCTAATGGAAATCGCTAAAAACCAAGTAGAGTCGATCTAACTAGGTACTAGTGGAAAAGAGGCATTAGGGTATTGGTTAGTTCCTAAAGCAGCTGGGCATTGTAGTTTTTATTTATCATGGATAAGCATATGGTTCTTACCTGGCAATTTCACACTTATTGACATCAACACCTCTTTTACTTTGAAAGCCTGCACCCCTCTGAGGCTCTTTGCTGCTGTATAAGCTGAGGAAGTGAACGTATGGGGATTCATCAGTCACTTCAAAGTAGCGGATGGTGCAGTCCCCCTGAAAGCCAGGAGATTGAAAAACAATCCAAATGATTTAATCAAATCAAATGTGAAATGATGCAGCAGATAAATAGCTAAATTTCTATTTGCCACTTGATGCCAAGGCTTCACCTTTCCACACAGGTAGACCATGTTTGTGTCAGGGTCATAAAAGGGTAGGAGAACTCCGTTACTCGTATCCATTTCTTGTATAACCATTGGCTCCGAGAGATCTTTCTGTAAGAAAAAAAAGGATTGCATATTTGCACATCAATTAAATTTTATTTATATAGCGTCAAATCATATCACTTGTGTCAAGGCGATTTATATTGTACAATAAAACAGAGAAAACCCCAACAATCAAACAACCCTCTATGAGCAAGCACTTGGTGATAGGGAGAAGGAAAAACTCTCTTTTAAGAGGAAGAAACCTCCAGTAATCAGGGAGGGGCAGCTATCAGCCGCGACCGGTTGGGGGTGAGGGGAGTCACCGTCCAGCCATGTCTTTGTCTCTCAACAATATGCACAAAGGTGTAAAAGTGCAAAATTCAGTTTACCTGCATTATAGCCAGAAGCATATCCAGCTCTCTAATTACCACATTACACATAAACAAGAGACTTACCGTATCCCACAAAGCCAGCTGTCTCTCACTCATACGGCTGAAGCCTGTGGTCAGGATTTTTCCATCAGAGAGGAACACGGCTCTCATAGGCCTGGTACCATCATGGACTTTCTCTCTGACCTAGAAAAACAGTTACAAGCAGACAGAGAACCCTCATTAATGCTGTATAACAGGAACGATAACTGAGCCAGGAAATTAGCACCATAGGAGTGCTTTACCACAAAGATCCACCCTTTGCCCGCATCTGTACATTTAAACACGAATGTAAAATATAACCTTGAGGACAGTGCCTCTTCGTGGATCAATGACACGCAGGGCCTTGTCCTTGCAGACGGTGCAAATCGCGCTGCCATCCTTGTTCCAGCTCACACTGTAGATCAGGTCTGGGTGGGCGTCGCCAAGCTGGTACACCAGCTCCCCCGTGCCCACGTTCCACACACAGATCACATTGTCACAGCCTAGAGAGACGGAAAGACAGCATCTAAGGAAGAGGTGCTGAAGCCTCAATGTGGAGCGGGCACAGGGTAAGGATGAACAGATGCACATATTTATATGACCGCTTTTGTTTTTTCAATATCACCATGTTTTCTTGGGGGGGAAATAAATTATCAGAACAAGCTGCATTATATATACCTTCCTATTGCAATACATTACTGATACACTGGCAGCAAATATCAATATTTAATAAAAACAGGTTAATTAACATTAATACATATGCAATAACACAATACAGCGGACACGCTTTGTAGTCCATGTGTTTTGCCTTTCTAAAGTGATTCCCGTACATTTTGGTGCATTTAGCTTCACAGAATCGCTGCATCGAGACGCCATCATTATTGTATGATCTGTGATTTCAAACTGTGCTTTTCTTAAAAAGGTGTTACAGCTCGGGTTGTTTCTCATGGTATAAAACTAGCGACTGGCTCCTCACCGATATGTTATGGATCAAGCTGTAACTCATCTACATGTGAAGCTTTTTATTGTTGTGTGTTAAATAGTTCAATCGATCTTGCTGGTGCAGTTGCTTTTAGCAGTTTGCGGGTATAGGTCATGAATAGTCATGCCGTTTTCTGAACAACTTTTGATATTTCACATCACATATTTCTTATCGTTAGTTCAAAGTAAATGTAACTAAGGCGGAAAATTAATTTCCTCTGCTTCAGATCAACATTTCATTCAAAATGGAGTGGAACTATGTGCTGTTGTAAGTAAAATTTCAATAATTAGTGAGTAGATATCAATTCCCCTTACAATACAATTTACAGTAGTCTGGTGGTGGTGGTGAAGATACAGTGAACAATTAAGTAACTTGTGGTTAGTTAATTGTTCACTTTAATTTCTCTTAGGAGGAAACTGAGCGGTGAGGGAAAAAAGACTGCAGAGCTACTGCACTGGTACAGTCAGAATCAAATAATCATGATAATACATTTGCTACTTGTGCCTTTTTAGGAACTGTACACTGATAACATGATGCACAGTAAGAACTGTCTGGGAATGTATTGAGTATTGCAAAACTGCTATATCTCCCCCTGCTGTATCATGAGTAACAGTATAATAGAATGACATACTCCAAATAGGGAAAAGGTGATTTTAGTTATCTTTTTTCCCTTTAAAGTTACCACCATAGCTGTTTTGCAATGCTGCCTTGTTCACTACCAGTTCTAACTTATACTGAAGTCCAGCAACGCGTGTATAGCTACTTAAATTACAAAGTTAATGCACTTACTCTTAAGTCGGTAGAAAAATGAGGCACTGTGATCAACATGCATTCTTCTGAGCATGCATTAAGATAAGTGGGTAGCTCACATTCTTGCATTGGCGAGAGCGTCTTGCAAAAAGTTCCTTTCTGTGCTCCTTTGGCATTTGAATATGTTTCAAATGGATACCAGCTCTGGCAGCTTTTCAGCAAAGTGTAATTATTTTTCAGGTTAATCGCGTGCTATGAATTGCTGAGGAGGGAAATCCTATTCCGTGCTTGTATTATGCAGCAGTATTTGAACTGGCTGTTACTGAACACCAACACAGTAAGATAAGAGCTGCTCTTCAACTCTCACTGTTTACAAATGGATGGGTGTATGCCACTTTTCTCTGGATAATCGGAGATGTTCAGCACGGGGGGGAAACTATGCCTCGAGTATCGCTGTAACCTATTTGGGTTTTTTTAAAAAGGTGAAATGACCCCTGGATATTTAGTACAAGGCAAAGCTGACCTTAATTTCTCATATAAAACTCAAATGCAGCACATTTCTACTGTGCCAGCACAAGCCCTTTATTACAGATCCCTGTTCTATGCAAATATATGTAAAGCAACATACAAACCACACCAGCCTGCTTCCACAGTAGCACGGACGGTTTAATATCTAGCTCATGCTCCCTACACAACACAGTTTTAAAAAGCAGGTTTTGTGAGTTATCAATATCATGGTCATTTTTCAAGATGTAAACCACGTTTGCTTTTAGGGGAAAAATGGGACAGATGATACTACCTGCAGTCAGGAGGATGTTGAAGGCAGTTGGATGCCAAGCGAGGATTCCCACTCTTTTACTGTGTCCCTCAAGGGTCACAGTGGCATCAGTCATTGGACTTGTCAGCCCACCATCTGGGATCTGCCAGACCTTCAACATACGGCAGACATTATAGTGTTGTATAATTTTTTTGCAGTTTTCATGACATAACATTAGTGGTTCCACACAAAAGTTTATTTGTTTACTACCTCATTTACTGCTAACACACCTATCAGATCTTTTTCACTTGCCCTTCGTTCCATTTGAACTAACTTTTCTTATTTCTAAATTTACTCAAAACCACATTTATTTCTACCTATTAAATATAAAGATATAGACATTTGTTTACTATAAAGGCTAGAAGAGGGGGAAACAGTCGGCTTACACGTTGTAAATGATTAAACAAGACATTGTAAATTTTAGTTAGTGAGTTTTAGAGTAACTGAATAGCTTAAACTATTACTCTGGACAGAGCTACGCTAGCAACGACCCCATCCCCAGTCTTTATGCTAAAGTAAGCTAACCACGCTGGCTGTAGCTTCATGTTTACATTTGATGTCAACCGTTGCATCTTATTGGCCGGAATGATCAAAATTAAACAAATATGCTTTTCAATTCTCTGTGGACATGTCCGAATAAATATTAAAAAAACAGTATGTGCATCCCAGTCCAGCTTTTCCGTAGCATCAAGAGTGATTTTCTTCCTGTCAAAAAATAGTAAGGTGTGCCCACAGAACACAGGCTGGGTGCTCGTCAATCATTTACCTAGAGTCAGTAACATTATCTTTAACCTTAAAGCTAACCCAACCGTGTCCAACAGCTGAGGAATGCCAGCTTGTGTTTTGCAGAGACCTCTGCTTAGGTTTGCACTGCTGTGATCAGGGTAACCTGCCACGAAGTTAACCTGCTACAATGTCACCAAAACACTGCTGCAGACCAAGTATACCACCTGGCAGTGGCCTCCTCCAGCTGGACAAAAAAGGAAACTGCTCTCCAATGGCTTGAGGAACATATCTAGCCCCCAAAGTAACCTCAAAGCTGACAGGACCCCCTGTCTCTATGCTGGACACTACAGGACACCCTCATAGGCTATGCCTCTACACCAGCACTGACATTATGGACAGGCCCCAGGGTTCCAGGCACGCTCAAAAACAACTATAAGTCATACCACAAGTTATTGTAGTAACAACCATGTTAATTATTTGGTTACTGGAAGCTTAGATCATCTACATGAATCGCAGCAGCATAACTGAGGAGGACACAGATTTTGAAGCGCATGGGCCTTTGCAAGTACTGTGCGTTTATGGTTCTCTTATGTTTGTGGTTATGACACATACTAGTTCATGATGCGGTTTCAGATGTGTTGCTTATGCTTGAATTTGTTGTGTAGGTTGTAAAGGGAGCTGCATTATTCAGTCCTCTTTTTTGCTTTTTGTAATAAAATTGTAAAATAATTTGAGTCTAATGCCCCACCCCCAAAATCCGATGCCGATCCTGGTCTACAAGTGGAAGTGTCTGATTTGTTTTGTTAGCAGCAGCAGGAGGACCAACACATCAGGGCAGTGGTTTTAGGGTTGCGGCCAACATTGCATATGCCACCAGATGAAAGATTCCTGATAACAGGGCCACAAACCACAAACACAGAATTTCACAAGGTGAGAAATTTTTAAATCTACCTTGACTGTGCAGTCTTCTGAGGCACTTGCAATGACATTGTCATCATGAGGACACCACTGAATGTCCAGCACTGGTGCTGCGTGACCACAGACTGTGGGACAGGACTGGTCGATTCTGCCACTCTGTAGGCGAAAACAAAGTTTCAACCACTGATACGTTATCTAGTCCTACTAATGGTATCAGAAGTGGATAAAGTCTACATTTATACATTAGTCAGACATGCAGCATGGTTTTAAAAAGTTGGTGACGTAATGCTTTTAGTGGCAGAGTGGAAGAAATATTGATCCACTGTTCATCTTATACTCTGTGTAAAGCAGTTAATTGAACCTTGCTGATTGGAACAACGAGGAAGGCCCCTCCTCCACCCGCTTCGATGATGACGGCAATGAATTTGGGGTTGACCGCACAGAGGGGATTGTCCCACGTCACCCGGGACACTCTGACATCATCGATGCAGTGCTCTGCTTTCCACGCCTGGGCAAAAACATGGCGGAATTTGCTCTGCCTGACCACACCTCGCCGGAAAGACATACCTGAGGGGGGAAAGAATGACATGGAAAAAACAAAAAGAATTACAGGAGAAAATAGCTGAACACGAAGCACCTTTTTAAATGGACGCTTGTGGCTGAATGACCACAAATAATTAATGGATCAATTGAAAAATGACAAGCTACAGTTTTGTCAACAAATAGTAATTAAATAAGCAGGATAATTATTAAGCAAAAAGCTAATAAGTTCTTTGTTTTCATTTGGAAAGTAAAAAAAAAAGCTGTTACTTTTCCTTGTTTAATAAAAGATTTTGGAATTTTAAAATGGACTGTTTCCTATTTAAATTGTAGGTTAACTGAAAGAAGGGACCTGTCTTCTTGGGCTCCTCAGATGTCCATTTTTTACTAAATTTGATAATGAAAATTAGACCCCGACTGATATATTTTTTAAGACCAATACTGATATTGTGATGTTTGGAGATTTAAAAGTTGGTTTTTCTCAGACACATTTGTTATGTGCATTTATTTAGCAGGCCTTGCTAAGATGGAAATACAGTATATATACATATATATACTGTATATATATATTTTAATGTTTTCTTGTCACAAGTACTTGTTTGCACTCTGCCCGACTGCTTGGATCAGCTGGCTGTTGTGTTTGTGCTGCCCACGGGGAAGTTGCAGAGTGCAACTCTCTGGGGAACAAACCGGGCAAAATGAGCACTCATAATGGGCTCGACACACTGGGAGCGACAAACGCCAGTGACAAATGGCCCACATCGCCACTGGGCTGAAACCAAACGTACTTGGATGTGATAACGACGGCAGCGTTGCGAATCACGCTCTCACGTCACTTGTCTGCAAGAAATTTGATTGGTTATGAAACTGGAGGGAATTTGACACTTTCAAAGCGTGTCAGACAAGGCAATAAAGATGAGGAGTCAGAAGATTTTACTGGAACTGACAAAAATCATGATGCTAAGTCTCCTCTACAAAAGAAAATGACAACCTTGGATTCATGCTATATTATCACAAAAGTCCTCTATCCTTCTGTTTAAGGTCAGCCTGGAGCCAACACGTTTCCATACGGCTGCCTTTTACGTGTCACTCAATAATCACTGGGTGAAGTGTCATATAGGAAAGTCAAACACAGCTAAAATGATGCTTTCCTTCATGCTGAAAGTGGTTGCAAACTGCAGCGTGCAGCTCATTGGTCAGTCAATGAAACCCTCGCTGACTGGTTTTAGTGCCACACGACAGCGACAAAGTAGAACATTTTTCAACTCTGTTGTGTCGCGTCGCCTGGTCGCGTGTGCATGTCTATGTGTACAAGCTCAAAATTTCACATGCGCGAATATCACCGGTCGCTTAGCTGGAGGAGGGCAAGCGGCTGTCGCCTCATCGCACAAGCTCCATAGGAAATGAATGGAGAGCGAGCGACGTCGCTCCCAGCGCGTTGAGCCCATAAAGTTTAAGGGTGTTTCTCCCATCTCTTCTTTACTTTTTGAAAATTTTCATTTATCGGCCGTTATAAATGCCGATACTGATATATTGGCAAATAGCTAATATCGGCCGATATATGAGTCCTCTTCATAATATTGTTCAGTACTATTGTGAAAATAAGTGTTTGCCACATTTAAGATCACTAAATGTACAGTTAGTGATACAGGAGTTTTTTGTTTAATATCCCACCTCATACCTCCAAAAATATAATGGTATTATTTAGAAACTGATTTTTCAAGGCAATGATCAAAGAGCGACTCGTTTACATAAGAAAACAGATCCTTTTACTTTTTGTGTGTTGCTGAAAGACACACAGTTATCCTTTTCCAGGTTGTGTTGCAGTCTCATGCGGTATGGGAAAAATGTTTGGCATTACATAGAAATAAAAGCTGCCTGACTAACCATGCATGCTTTATTAAGAACTGCAGATGTAGTCTTTGCTTCCCCAAACCCTGCACTAATACTATTGTAACTGTACAGCTGATTTAGTAAATCCCCACCATCTTCAGATGGTCAGTGAGAAAGACGCGTGGCTTTCAGAACAGCGGGCAAATTCTTTCATAGTGTGAGTCCGTCCTGAAAAGTACAGTCAGGCTTCAGTGGACAAAAGGGCATGATCCGCCTGAAACCAAAACATGCCGCGGCAGAGAAGAGAAGGGGGTTGGGCAGTCATAGCTGCTGAGAGAGCGGAAGCAGTAACTCTATATGCCATCTACCAATGCTTCACAGTGGTCAAAGCAAATTGTGTATCAGCAGCTATGAAGGCTACAGAGGGTTCCTCTGTGAGGATAAAAAAAACCAAATCCTGCTTACTGCAGGGTCCAGCACTTCCAATCTGCATTTAGACCTGCGTTATTAAACAGTGTGTTCTTCTTGTACGCTGATATATATTTATTAAATATGCAGCATCCTTGCACCATTTCTGTTCCCATTGTCTGCTCACAATAGCAGCCGATAAGACAGCAATTGGTTGCTGCAAAGAAACAACTGCAGGCATGAACAACAAAGGACTTGCTTTAGTTAATCCCACAATAAGAAATTTCTTTTTCCAGTCTAACAGCATACCTAGCTGGGTTTTTGACAGCCCTCTCTTAATTGGAAGAAGGATCACCAAAGACTCGGGCGTGACAGGAGAAGGCCAATAAAATAATCCGCCGCTAGCAGCAGTAACTTAATCCTCTCCTGCGTCCAGGCAGGCATTCACGTAGATCGCGCAGACCTAGAACAAAAACGTGTTCATTAGTGGGGGAAATCCGATCTTGTAAAAAAACAATCTAATTCTGAGCTGTCTTCTTGTTACTTTGATAGTAATTACGCATGTCAGCTGTATCAGAAGTCTAACCTGACAGAGCATGTCCGGCGCAGATGAAGCCACGCCGAAATGGTTGCACGGCGCCGCTGAAAGGAGCGCGGCTGCGGCTGCTGATGGTGCGGGGAGCAGATGCAGACGCGGCTCGCCCCGTCTCCCTTCACAAACGACTGTTTTTGGAGCGACGGCTCGAGCAGAATCCCAGACACTTCCGCTCATAGCAGGATGTGTCAAAGACACGCAGGAGTAAAGAGAGATATCTTCCGTTTACGTCCACATTCCCTGTCTGCTCTACCGGATATGTCTGCACCTGTGAAAACTAATTATAACAAATTTACCACTTATTATCGGTGGCCAGTTTCACCCTTCGCCTTTGCGCATGCGTCAAGCAGATTTACATTTTGCATTTGTATAAATGTTTTTACAAGAGGTTGAAGCGAAAACAAGTACAACAAGAAAACATCTGACGTAAACTCTTAAAACCATTATTGTTATAAAACCGCATCAAAAATATTTAAGAGCCTATTTACAAACAACAAGGAATTAGGTTATTAAACCTAAGAAGAAAAACAGGCTTTCCGTATAGCCTCGAGTTAAACCCCTGCTTCGAGACATTGGCATTGTTTTTTTTTTCATTTTTAACTTCACTGCGAGTTGGGAGGATCAGTATCATGCAGTTTAGTAAAGGAACGGGCATATTATGGGCATTTTATATTGTATATTGCTGTGATTTATATTTCATATTGTATTTTGAGACGTCAAGGAGTTCATATGGCTGCTATTTTGGCCAGGTCTCTCTTGTAAAAAAAAGGTAATAATAATAAATAATAATAATAATAATAAAGTGAGCGGTCACGTTAAATTCAAAACAATCTGTCCATTTTTATGCGTCATTAAAACTTAGTCGATTACTCTGAGATGGTCGTTTATGCCTTGTCCCTAACTGACACAGACCAGAGAAAACTATTTACTAGGATGTGATTTTGTTTCAAAACATTTTGCCAACATACATGTTTTTAGATAGATAGATAGATAGATAGATAGATAGATAGATAGATAGATAGATAGTGTCATGGCCTACAATGAAATTTTTCCAGAAAATGAAGTATGTAAAAATCAGAGTAAGTAAGTATTATTGCAATCACATATGTTTTGTTATGCACATGTTCATTTCCTTTGTGTGTATTGGAAAAACACAAAAAAGAGAAGAAAAAAAATCCCCAATTTATATAATTTTATGCTAAACTCCAAAAATGGTCCAGACAGAATTATTGGTACCTTTTCAAAATTGTGGGTAAACAACTTATTTTCAAGCATTTGATGCTCGCTTACACTCACCTGTGGCAAGTAACAGGTACAGGCAATATAAAAATCACACCTGAAACTGGATAAAAAGGGATAAAAGTTGACTCAGTCTTTGCATTGTGTGTCTGTGTGCCACACTAAACGTGGAGTACAGGAAGAGGAGAAGAGAAGTGTCTGAGAACTTGAGAACCAAAATTGTGGAAAAATATCAACATTCTCAAGGTTTACATTCCTTGGCACTGTAGCTAACCTCCCTGGACTTGGACGGAGAGAAAAAGAAAGGCAGGAAGGAGGTCTCTAGCCTGGAGAACTGGTGCCAGGAGAACCACCGTCTGCTTAACGTCAGCAAAACAAAAGAACTGATTGTTCAGTTCAGCAGAAAACAGCAGAGGGACTACCATCCACTTCTCATCAGTGGTGCTGAGGTGGAAAGAGTGGACACTTTCAAATTCCTGGGAGTGACCATCTCACGGGACCTGTCCTGGACTCATCACATTAACATCACTGTAAAGAAGGCCAGACAGCGTCTCTACCTCCTCAGGTGGCTGAGAGACCTAAAGCTCTCACTCAAGGTGCTCAGGAACCTTTACACCTGCACCATTGAGAGCATCATGGTGGGAGCATCACCACCTGCATGGGAAATTGCACTAAGCAGGACTTCATGGCCCTAAAAGGGTGGTTTGTTCAGCTGAATGGACCATCAGAACCACCCTGCCCAACCTGCAGGACATTTACACCAAGCAGTGCAGGACTATGAAGATCCAGCCCAGCCACCCTGGACACTCTCTCTTCTCCCTGGTCCCATGAGGCCGGCGTTACCGCTGCCTGAGGACCAAGACTGAAAGGTTGAAGAGTTTTTACCCACAAGCCATCCATCTCCTCAACTCTGAGCCCTAAACTTCACTGTTATTGCACAATGTAAATCATTCGATTATTCAATGTGACTTGCTTATTTTTTATTATTTGTATAGTTTTTTACTACTTATTATTGGCTGCAGGTACAACATTTTACTGTGCACTGTGCATGTGACAAACCTTATCTTATAAATTCTGTCTTGTGTGAAAATAAAAATTTAAGTTGGTTAGGGGTTGCCACCAGTAGCAATATATATATATATATATAAATATATATATATATATATATATATATATAGGGTTAGGTTAGAGTTATATAAAACGATGTATATAAAATTTGGTAGAATTTTACACCAGATGCCCTTCCTGTTGCAACCCCAAAAGGATTTCTGTCTCCTCCCAAGAGTCATTGTTTTAAAAAAAATACACAAATATTTCTGTATTTGTACAAGTAATCAGACTCAATGCGGTTAAGAGCTGAAGTAAAGTTTCCAATTTTTTATGCTGTTGTGGAGTAGTTGAACATGAGCTGTGTTTAAATATTCTTTGCTGATTGTTGAGAAAAGTATAGAGAGTAATGGAAGTAACATTAACATTTTTTTTTCCAATTTTCAAAGTCATTAAAATCCTCGTTGTTACTAGAAATAGTGAAACTATGATTTTTTTTAGACTTACGTTGTTCGAACTGTTGAGAGCACGGTAGCGTGTGACTTTATCGCCATCCAGTGTTTGATATAGCACATAGACACTCAGTTTTGTTTTTTGTTTTTATTTTTTAACCTTCCCAGGGTCGCCGGTTTAAGCGCTGCAGTCCCCACGGGCAGAAAGCAAATTAAAATAATAATAAAAATAATTTAAAAAAATAAAATAAAAAAGCCCCGTGTAGAAGGATGAGGTTAAAAGGGACATTTATGGTTATTTATACAAAGGAAGTTAAAATTCTGAAGTTCATGGCTGTGTTTTTGGGGCTTTCACATCGGTCATACACAGGGCAGACTATACTGAATACTCACACCCAGAACTCACTGGTTAAAACACAGACCACATATGTCCTATAGGAATCAGGTCTTCACACTCTTGATTCATATAACATGGCTGAATGCCTGTGCAACAGGTGGCTCCGTGGCGCAATGGATAGCGCATTGGACTTCTAGGCATAGATGCAGACATTCAAAGGTTGTGGGTTCGAGTCCCACCGGAGTCGCATTTTTTAAAAGCAAAATCTGGTAACGATTTATGAGATAGTTAATGAAATAGATCTGCGTTCGACGAGCCTCAAGCGGTTCTTGATTAGCGTAGAAATATTATTAAAAATATTGCAGATGTTCGTCACCTCTCGTTTTACTGTCTCTAAACTTGATTTTTTTTCTCTCTCAGTTGATTAGATTAACAGAAAAGACACTATTTTTAAGATGAACTTTTAACTGTAGATGCTTTAACTGCGAATAATGTAGCGATTGCTACTAAATAAATGCATTAAATTTGCCAAGGTTGGTTAGCTTAATGCTAACCAACGTAGCCAGCCATAGCTGTGTGTTTCTACACGGAGACGCATTCGCGTTGCACCGGGTGTATCCAGCGAGCTAACATTAGGCTAGTTAGATGTAGCTAGCTAGCTTTAGATAATTGTTCGTGTACGCAGCTATAGCATGAACGATATACACGCGTATTTTGATAGACAGCAATAAAACTTGTTCCTGTCACTTTGTTTTAAAGTCGCACTACTGTTGTCGTCGACGTGTTCGGCTTAGTTGATTTTCTCGACTGGCTGTCTTGTGTTTGCTATTAGCCTCTTGAGCTAGTCACAGTGTCGTATGGGTATCAGAGTTAGCAGTGACTTCGCCCGGCTGCTGGTTGCCTGATCTTTCATTTTGGACACGTCAAGGTAAACATTTAGCCATCGGCGAGTTTGAAAGCTAGCTGGTGATGAAGCCAAGGTTTAACAGTCGCTCTTCTTTGCACTGTTTTTCAAATATGCACACGGCATATTTGAAAAACTTGGAGCAAACATGTCAGATTGAGTTTGTTCACTTTAGCTCCTGTTAGCGATGAATTATTACGGAAACTCCCATTTCTCTTAACTGGAGCTAATGTAGGCTAACCTATGGTGTCAAGCCCGTTGGCATGTTGAGATTTATTAAGTTATTTCTGTTATAATCTGTTTTTGCTCTGGTTGTTCCCTTAATGATTTAACTACTGTCATATTTATTTAAAAGAGAATTAGACTAAAATCTGTCAACAGAAAATGTTTAGATTATTTTCAAATAAGAAGACAAACTAACAACAAGATGCTTTATTCCCAGATCCGCTCACCTTCATTTATTTGTTCCTCAGATTCAAATAATAATTTCGTTGGTAAAACGTGTACGCAGTCAGTGTGTATTGATTTCTTGGTCGACCTTTGACCTGTTATTCCACACTCAAAGATCAGCGCTGACACCCACTAATTGTGTATATATTAAAGGAGTTCAGTAAGTTTGTGGACTGCGGAAGGAAGCCAGAGTACCCAGAGAGATCCCACTCTCTACTGGCAGAACACGCAAGTTCCACACAGGAAGGCTCCGCCAGATGGTGGATTTGAACCCTTCTTGCTGTGAATCAGCACTGCTAACAACTGCATTACTAAAGACATGCAGTTAGTGGGGTTAGGTTATTCTAAATTGCCCATAGATATGAATGGTATATCCTCTGTGTGTTATCCCTGCGACAAACTGGTGACCTGTGCAGAAGGTACCCTGCCTCTCGCCCTACGGCAGCTGGGATTGGCTCCAGCCCCCCACAGCCCTGAATTGGACAAGTGGAAGAAAATGAATGCAGTTCAATCCAGAAGTAGGGATGTGGTTAGTTTAAATGATTATCTAAATGAATGTGTTTTAGAAAATCAAAAAAAAAAAATGGCAATTTGATTTCACACCGCTCAAACTAAAATTAAATTTAGACCCAGGTTATAAAATAATAGTTGGTCTTTACTTTTTAGTAGCCCAGTAAAGTATTTGTGAAACTTTTGTTGAAGGGGAAAACAAAACAAAGTTTTGCCAGCTTTTGTGCTGATGAATCAAGTTAGAAGTCATAATAATAAGACTTTATTTATACAGAACCTTTGAAAGCAGAGTTTGACAAATGGCACTGAGAGTTGAAAAGACAACTGGATAATAAGGTGAATTAAATAAAAGCATTTAAATAGGAAGGCTTCACAATAAGTCATGTCAAAGAGGATGAACGCAAGTCAATGTCTTTGCAAGCCTTGTCCTCAGCTAAGTTGTTTCAAAGCTGCTTCGCCCAGACTGCAACAACAAGGCTGCTTAAATTCAAGGCTTACAAAGGAGGCTTAAATTTATTCAAAACAGTGAGAATGGCCACACCTGTGAATTCAAAGCTATGAACTGTTTCCTTGTTGATTAACTGACTCACTGTTTCAGTCAGTGTTATGTAAATACTAAAACTTTCCATCTTCCCCTCAAGGTTCCTCCAATCTGTAGCTTAAGTTTAGGGGGTGTGATGTCAGAAACCAAGACCCCCACTCCCACCCCTCCTGGAGACACATACAAAGGATGGGTGTTCAAGTGGACAAATTACATCAAGGGGTATCAGCGGAGGTGGTTTGTACTGAGCAATGGCCTGTTGTCATACTACAGGTACACTTTTCTGCAAAACACTGGTATAGTTGAAAGATATATTATTCTGTTTAGTTACATCTTATTCCCAAAGTCAAACAAGGCTCTTGTAACTCTTCTTAGAACCCAGGCAGAGATGGGTCACACATGTCGGGGCACAATCAACTTGGCCACAGCTACAATCACTGTGGATGATGCGTGCAACTTTGTAATTTCTAATGGAGGTGCACAAACGTATCACCTGAAGGCGAGCTGCGAGGTAGAACGTCAGCGATGGATCACTGCCCTGGAACTGGCCAAGGCCAAAGCAGTCCGCATGCAGGCAGAGTCAGGTAAAACGGACAAAGGGGAGGAATTATTTAGTGCTTCTGTTCATATTTCCACTCGAAGCCACTTTATTAGGTGCACCCTGTGTGTACTAGGTTGGACCCCCTTTTCCCTTCGTACTTCGCGCAGATTCAACAAGGTGCTGGAAACGTTCCTTAGAGATTTTGGTTCATATTGACATGACAGCATCACACAGCTGCTGCAGATTTGTCAGCCGCACATCCATGATCTGAACTTCCCGTTCCACCACATCCTAAAGGTGCTCTATTGGTTTGCGATCTGGTGATTGTGGAGGCCTTTTGGGTGCAGTGAACATGTTTGAGATGTTTTGAGCTTTGTGACCTGGCACATTATCCTACTGGGAGCAGCCATCAGAAGATGGGTACACTATGATCATAAATGGACATAGTCAACAGCAATATTCAGGTAGACTGTGGTGGTTGATGCTTAGTTGGTACTTCTTCACTGTAAAGAGTGGTTATTTCGTTTATTGTTGCTTTCCTGTCAGCTTGAAGCAGTCTGGCCATTTTTTTCAGACCTCTGACATCAACAAGGCATTTTTGTTGAAAGGACTGCTGCTAACTGGATATCTTAAGTCACTTAAATCACCTTTCTTCCCCATTCCGATGCTTGATTTGAACTTCATCAGATCATCTTAACAATGTTTACATGCCTAAATGCACTTAGTTGCTGCCATGTGATTGGCTGATTAGACAACTGGTTAGCATGCAGTTGAACAGTGTACCTAATAAAGTGATCATGAGGGATTTTTTTCTAATCAGAGGCAGTGAGTGAGTTAGATATGGGTATGAGAAAGCATTTTTTTAAACTATTTTGCCTTTCTCTTTATTTGAATTCTTAACAGATGACTCAGGCGACGACTTCCCGTCATCATCCCCACGCATCTCACAAGGTGGGGGGTCACAAAATTCAGAAGTCCAGTCTGCTCTCAGAACCCTGGGCAATAAAGTGGAGGATCTGAGCACCTGCAACGACCTGATCTCAAAGCATGGCTCTGCCCTCCAGAGGTCAGACTTGAACAAATTTTGTTGTGCATCTTCAGGCATGTCTCTACTAGTTTACCTAGGAAGGAATGATATGTAAATTGATTACATATTGTCTAAACACCCAAAATTTATTTCAGGTCCTTAGCTGAACTGGATGGTTTACGTCTGACTGGAGAGGCCGGGGATAAGATTCGTCAGGTGACAGAAAGAGCCACTCTGTTCCGCATCACCTCTAACGCCATGATCAATGTAAGTGTCACAACCTTCTTCAATCTGTCTACTTCTGCCTCATTAATTTATAATATAGATCAGAGGAGATCTTGTCACTCTATTACTACACAGCAGTATGCTAAAGTGTTTTAATGATTTGTCTCTCAGGCGTGCCGAGACTTCCTGGCGCTAGCTCAAGCTCACAGCAAGCGATGGAATAAGGCCCTGCAGGCTGAGCGGGAACAGAGAGTGAGGCTGGAGGAGACTTTAGAGCAACTGGCCAAACAGCACAATCACCTCGAGCGAGCGTTCAGAGGGGCTTCTCAGTCTAATGCTAGTCCAGACAATAAAAGTAAGTTGTGACCCTGACAAGTACAATGGTTGTTTCCTAGCTTAGTGTTGTTTTTCTTTACTTTGTCTATTTATTACTTCATCTTTATTGTCCTCATTTATCCCCTTTGGAGTTGTATGAGGAATGGTTGACAAGTGGGCAAGAATGGGGCAACAGCAAAGTTTACCAGGAATGGAATAAGGATGAAACCCCCCTCTCTCAAAGTTAACAAAAGAAGAAAAAAAGAAGAAAATACAGTATGACGGGCAACGGCTGCAGTTTCATTACCTTTAACGCTTAGTTTCACTTCAGCTCTTTGTATGTTAACTTCACCCTTCGCCTTGGCTGCCTGATAGAACAACAACGGCATAAACGAGAGTAGCCCAGAGACCGGTTGTATCACATAGTTATGACAAACTGCCCTCATCTGTTAACAGACGCACTCTGTAGGTAGATACACAGCCTGAAGCTGTCTGCGGACTGTCAGCACGCTACCACCACTGAAACATAATTTCACCATCAGCATGTTTGCACTTCCGGTTCCTTCGTCTTGAAGTCAGGGGACTCCTGTAAAGTTTTGTTTTAAATTGACTAAATGAGTCTGCAGAAGCAGAGACATTCAGCAGCATTATGCCAAACACAGATAGTAATGTTAATGTAATGTCACTGAGGTGTAGTTTAATTATGGGCTAATGTCACTGTTTTACTTCCTACCATTGGGTTTATATGTATCCATAGTCATCAAATTAATGTCAGCTTGTCGAGGGTATTTCCGAATAAAACAAAAATCATTAACTTAATTTCCCACGGAGATTATTTTCAGCAGTAATCCAAGTGAACCAGGGCGATGCCAAATCCTGGGTGGGGTTCAGTCGATTAAGATTTTGTGCTGACTGCAGCTGTTGTGATGACAGACTTAAAAAGGAAATTAAAATCAAGATCTGAAAGTAACAATGCATGTATGTAGTAATAAGATGATTTCTTTCTACTTCCTTAAACTTGTAAAATGAATGAGTTGTTGGTTGAACCACAGGTTGGAATCCACTATTAATTATCAGGTAGCTGTTTAAGCCAATTTTCCCAAGCAAAATTACTAATGAATACATCATTCCATATTATCAGATGTGAGGAATTGCAGCTTTTAAGTGTCTATTATTTATTTATTTTTTTACATATTACATGCCATTCAGTTGTTCTTATTATTATTCTTGTAAAATCACATTTCAGTTTCTGTATAGGGGAAAAACTCAGATGGTTGTTTCTGTTAAGGTGTTGCTGGGCCAGGAAAAGGTGAGGCCAGTGACGAGGATGACGACAATGAGTTCTTTGATGCCATGGAGGAGGCTCCGGAGTTTATCACTGTACCTGCGGACCCCCAGTTCCACAAGTCAGTAGCTTTCCCTTTACCCGCAAACACACTAACCCTAACCTGTCATTGAGTCATGTTGAGATTTTCCCAAGACTTTGTGTGTGGCTTGCCTTTTTTATTTATTCAGACCACTTCCTTGTATTGCATTCAGGTATGTAGTTTCCTTAAGCCAGTTGGGCATTGTGTTGTCACGCGTTGATTTGTTTTGTTTATTTTAAATTCCTCCCTTGCACGTCTGCTAAAATATCTGATCGTGTACCAACTTCCGTGTCACTGACAAAAAAATGTGTTTTTTTTTTTTTTGTTCTTGTTTTTTTTTTTTTTTCCACAGAATGTTA
>VUQK01004338.1:34246-69820 GCA_015106715.1 Bujurquina vittata | reverse complement strand
AGCGCATATTAATTGCGCAATGTGAGCGGGGCGCCCAGGCCAGGGCCTTTTTAGGGGCCCTCCTCTTCCCCCCCCCCCCCCCCCCCTCCTACCATCATCTCGCAGTCTATTGTTCACCTGCAGTTAGGGTCAGAGCTTCCGAACCATAATTGTATCACTCTGACCCTCTTTTGGTTTTTATTTTGTCACAGAGACCTGCTCTTTATTGGGCGCCGGCCATCCTTCAGGTTGTAAAAGCCACAGGACCCCTCCTCCCACACCTAGGGACAAGGGTGCTGCCTGCCTGCCTGCCTGCCAACGATCAATATGCCACTGTCGTTAACTGGATTTGTTGCTGTGGCGCTTGCTTATGAGGCAGCAATTAGAGTGTGAAGTGGCAAGGCCAGGGTATGAGGCAGCGGCCGTGCGAGGGTTGGCCCTGGGGGATGGAAATGTCAGGGGCGCAAGCCCAGTTTCATTAGGGCCTGAAGAGAGTATGACGATCCATACTGTCCGTGTAATTCATTCTGCCGAGGGGGGGTTTAGAATTATTTGTGGGAGACAGTTAGCAAACACAGAAAGAGGTCACAGGTTAGGAGTAGCTGTGGACACTTGCTCACTGTGAAATCCACTTACACCCTGTGAAAGCCACTTACATGCCTCCATTGTTTTATTACCAGATCAGTGCTGTGAGGGGAGCTTAGTCTGAATGATGGCGCTGAGCTGCCGCCTCTTTTTATGTCCCAGCTCAGCTGTCATTTACAAATCAATCTGTTTTTCATCATCCGTGTGTTTCAATGTAAAGTTTATGTTGAGGGTTTTTGGACATCAACTGAATCTGGTCATTGAGATATTTAGTTTTTCTGTTAGTTTTTGAGTTTCTGCTCAGAAAGGCCAGCATGGTCATGTTCAGCATCATCTGTAACAGACCATCATCGCTCATTTCAAATTGGTGACATTGAAGACTTTATGGCAGTAAGGTGGCTGGGAGGGGGGGCTGTCTGGATATGTTCCTCCCTCAAAGGGGTCATGGTGTCCCTGGTCAGGCGTGGGGATGGGGTGCCCTAATGTGTCATTTGGGACTGACTCTGACCCGGGGCTCTAAATCACTTTCCATTTTGGGGGAAAATTAAGTTTGAACCTCTGATGTGCACGGCCTCAGGCTCTCTCTGTTGATGGCACTCAGAGGTGGGGCAGATTTTTTAAATGTATTTATTTATTGATAAATGTCCATGTGCTTTATTCACAAGGCAGTCAAATATTGTTACCCTCATAGCGTAAGTTTTGAGGCAGTAATGCAAGGTGACTCTATTGTGTTAGCATAGCACAGCATTATGCAGATATCACAGGGGATGAGGGCGTTATTGTGCATTATTATGGTGCATAGGTGCATTATTATGTTTAAGATTAAAGTTTAAACTCCAGCACACTGGCTTTAGTGCTGAAATTTATGAAATATCATGTGCACTATGTAGTATAAGCTAATTATAATAAGAAATCAGAGCAGTTAGAATGACTGGAGATTTGCCATTCCCATATGTCTTCCTTCTTTCCTGATGAATAAAGCTAAAAGCTGAGTATCATCAGCATCCTCCATCATAAACCTCTGAGTTATCAGCAGATCTGTTGCAGCTGCCCTGAAAGCACAAGTCTGCTCTAATTTAGGGGCATCATTTATGAAAATGCTCTTAGATATATATGCACTTGAAGTTAGTCTTAAGATCATTCCTAACAGTGTGATTATGTTTGATTTATCTGAGATTCTTGAGTTCTAAGAATCCAATTTTAGACGATCTTACGGCTGGATCAACTGAAACTGAAGGCTTGCCTGAAAATTCCCTTCATAACCAACTTTAAAGTTGTTTTACTCGGAGCAGCAGCCTTTTCCATGTCAAAATAAAGTTAATAAAACTTAAAAACTATATGGACAAGAGTGTTGAGCCAGACCTCTTAATTTTTTTTTAATTAGATATTTTCAGCCAGAAGTACAGGTGTACAGGGCTTTGCAAAGGTATTGAGCCACCACTCATTTCTTTTGATTTTTTTTTTCTAGAAAAATGGAAAAAGGTGTAGCAATTTATTGAAACATGCAAACATAAATGGAAATGCAGTATATATCTTCAATGCAGCCTAAACTCTCTGTTCCTGTGTGCTTTTACTGCATTGGCAGTGTGTTTGAGATCATTGTCATGCTGAAAACTGACAAGGTCACCAACACCCCTGTCTGCACCATGACAGAGCCTTCTGCATGTTTTACCCATGGCTGGAGACACTCTGCTGTATCTCTGGACATACTGACAATGATTTAACCACTCTATAAGACCTGTTGCCACTGATTTTCAGTCCAGTTTTTGTGCAGTTTGGCACAGCTCAGCCTCTTCTCCCTGTTATCCTTCCTTAAGAACGGCTTCTGAGAGCTAGATTTCCACTGTGACCATTCCTGATGAGGCATCGTTGAACAATAGATGGCCAGATGCATGTCTCGGGTCCTGTGTCAGGCCTCTGCTGGATATTTTCCTATTTCTTAAGATCATGACTTACAGATACTGTTGATCTGCTGTAGTTGGAATGAACACAAATTATGTCTTTTTTATGGTAACAAAGTACCTAAAGATAGAATTCAGAATTGGTTCTTTGCTAATTTGTTTAAAGCGGCTCAAGAGCACTTTAAAAAATTCCCAAAAAGTCACTCCTTGGAAGCAAAATATAAGGAAATGAGGCATGACTCAAGACTTTTGCACTGTACAGTAGAGAATCAAGCACCTAGCCATGCAAGTCTGCCTTTACAAACAGTTGTGAACGAATGGGTCTTTCTAAAGTGCTCACTGAGTTTGAGTGCGGTACTGTAACATAATGTCACCAGGGGCAGCAAGTCAATTCATGAAAAGTCTTCCATCCTAGGTAAATATATTATTGCAAAAGAAGCATTCAGGAACCGCAGCACCTGGAGCACAAAGTGGCAGACCACATGAAGTTAGAGTGGGGTCATTGAGTGCTGAGGCGCATAGTATGTAAAAGTCGCCAACGCTCGGCTGACTCAAATACTGCAGAGGTCCGAACCTTCTGGCATCAACATCAGAACAAAAAGTGTGTGCGGGAGCATCATGAGATGGGCTTCCATGACCGAGCAGCTCCTGTAGGTGTATTGTGTAGGTGGCGCTGTACTTTTGTTCGTAGAGTATATGTGGTTTTCTTCATAAGTCATGCTTAAAATCAAAACAGGCATATCTGTTTTAAATATGACCCATTCGAGCTGTCAAGTGCAGGTAGTGAACAGTGCATGTCTGCACATTTTATGTGCATTTGTACAGTAAATGACAAATAAACAGTTTAATATAATTCACACAATTCATAGTTACATACAGTATATGCAATGTTACATTTAATATTAGCATTTAAATACTGTGTAAATGTCACTATAAAGTTCTTTCCACTATTAACTTTCTACCCTGACTTCCAACAACTGGACCGTCCTGCAAACTTTAAATACTGTTTATTGATCAGATGCCACCACCACCACCACAAAGGGAGGTTTAATTAAACCCATAGTTCATGTTCACACCTGCTCTCCTTCCTCTAACAAAGGATAAAAAATGTTTGCAGCACCTAATACCAGCACACGTGTCTTTAATAATAACCAGTTAAAGTGTCTGTATAGCAGGTGAAGGGGATGTTATGAAATAGATATATTTACAACACAAGCTATAACAATATACAAGGCTTGATAAGCTGTAACAAAGATGCAATAAATTCCTGTAAGTCGGCACATTCATTTAGGGATAGGAAGGAAAATGTTAACAGTTGATATCATTGCACATATGTGCTGGTGATACTGGCAAAAGACAAAGTGCTCACAGTCATAATGGCACTACCAATAGATCTGAAGAGCTTTCCAAGATGAAAAAAATTCTAATTTTAATTAAAGATATACATCTTTTGTTAAATTACTATCCAAACAAAAAAAACCCACTGTAGTTGGAAATATACAGTAAATGTACTTGGACGGGTTAAATCATTAAACGAGGCATATCACACTTTCAAATGTATCTTTTCTGCCTTGTAAAGTTTATTCTACCCAACAAAACTTGTAAATGATTTTGTCCTGGTTGAGACTTCTCTTGCCAAGTCACTTGGCAAGAGAGACTTAGAGACTTTCCAATAATAATTTTAATGAGACCAAAGGAAACCACATTGAATAAATGTTGATGGAATAAAAAAAACTGTTTCTTTTAGAGACTCGAGTGTTTATGAGACCAACTGTGCCTTTTCACTGCATTCTTTACAAAATTTAAAAAAAAAATCTAATTTGAACTGAGACACGTGTGTGTATGATTGGGTTTCTCATGTCAGTCATAAAGCCTGTCTTCACTTTTTTACAGTCGGGTCCTTCATGCATGGCTCAGGGATTTATGAACCAGCGGAAACAAAGTCTGCTCAGAGCTTTGCTAATGATGGGTATAGCTGTGGAGGAGGACTGGAGAGAGGAAGGACAATGTCCTAACTGATAAGTAGGTTGGAGAGATACTTGAGAACCTCCCTTCCTCGCATTCCCTCCCTTCTTACTCGTCAGGGCTCAAGTATTCACCTCTCACTCATTAGGCACTGCTGCCCATCGCTCACTGGACCAAACTGTTTACCCTGTACTGTCATGACAGCAACCAGCTCCCAGCTGTTACATGCTGCCCTGGGTGGGGAGTGACAGTCTTGATGAGTTTCCACCGAGGCACATTAGGCTGCTATGTTCAGGAAGAAGTAGGGCAGCTAATTAGCTACAGCGCTCAAGACCCTGGGAGTGGGGTGTTTTTTCACCTAGATGGGGAAATTCCATAAATGACAGGAATGTGGTTAAAGAAGAGGGGCTGGAATATCTAATAAGAGTGGGAGGAAAGGAGAAGATGACACAGAGTAGAAAAAATGAAGGAGGGAGGCAGGTTGTGCTGGAAAGTTTACTCTGAAACAGAACTTGTGCTGTCATTGAAAGACTTCTTTTTTTTTTGGCATATGTGGGTTTGTTGATAGCGCTTTTAAAATGTGTTTTTCTATGAAAAAAAAAATTACCAGTTATGTTCAGGGATAAATGTAAAAGTTTCTATTTTTCATGAAATATTAGAGGTTTTTTCAGACATTACAGCGGATTATTTTGAAATTTTCACTTGAAAGACATGAAAGACCATTTTGTACGTCTTTATTTCACTTGTCTGATGTGGACAGGGCTCAGTGTGTAATCTCACATATTCCTCTACACCACAGTTTAGCAGCATTTGAATTCAAATATGATTATCTTTTTTTTTTGCTTATGATGCCAGGCCACTGACAGGCAAAACCTGATCAAACAACTCCCCAGAGCCCAGAGGAAATGGATAAACTATTAAACCCTATCAAAAAATATATATATATATCTAAGGATGTTTTCTTGAGACTTTATCTTTGATTGCTGCTTATTTAGTCATGAATTTTTGATAAAGAAATAAAACTCTCAAGTTTTATGTTTTTCAGACTTTATGTACAGTGCTGTAAAAAATATTTGCCCATTTCCTGATTTCTCAGTTTGTTTTTTTGCAAATTTGTCTCGCTCACATGTTTCCAATCATTAAACACATGTTAATATTAAACAAAGAAAACCCAAGTAAAAACAAAATGCAGTTTTTAATTGATGATTGTGTTAATTAAGGGGGAAAAAATCTATTCAAACCAGCCTGGCTCTATGTGAAAAAGTTAAATCATGAATCAGCTGCGCTTTTTTTCACACGCCTCACATCACATCATAGCACATCACGCCTCAGTGTAAAGAAAATCCAAAACAAAGTTGCCGACATCGATCAGTCTGGAAAAGTTTAGAAAGTCATTTTAAGGCACTGGGACTCCAGTGAACCGCCAGAGAGCCGATATCCACAAGTGAAGAAAACTTGGAGCGGTGCTGAACGTTCCCAGGAGTGACCGGACTACCAAAATTACTCCAAGAGCGCATCCACGACTCATCCAGGAGCTCATGAGAACATCTAAAGAACCGCAGGCCTCACTTGTGTCAGTTAAGGTCAGAGTTCATGATGCAACAATAAGAAAGAGACTGGGCAAAAATGACCTCTATGGAAGAGCTCCCGGGCAAAAACCACTGCAAAGGCTCATCTCACATTTGCCAGAAAGCATCTTGATGATCCCCAAGACTTTTGGGAAAATATTCTGTTGACTGGTGAGACAAAAGGCCTGAGTCCTGTTACATCTCACTTAAAACACAGCATTTCATCAAAAGAACAGTCAAGCATGGTGGTGGTTGTGTGATGGTCTGGGGCTGCACAACTTACCGTAATTGATGGAACCATAAATTCTGCTCTCTACTAGAAAATCCTGAAGGAGAATATCGAGCCATCAGTTTGTGCCCTGAAGCTTAAGCACACTCGGGTTATACAGCATGATGAGGTTTGGAAACACACCAGCATGTCCACCTCTGAATAGCTCAAAAAAAAATGAAGGTTTTGGACTTGAAGTCCGGACTTGAATGTGATTGAGATGCTTTGGCCTGACCTTAAACAGGGCGTTCATGCTCAAAAACCTGCCGGTGTGGCTGAATTAAAACAATTCTGCAACAAAGCGTGGGCCAAAATTCCTCCACAGTGATGTAAAAGACTCGAGTTACTGCAAACGCTTGATTACAGTTCTTGCTGCCAAGGGCAGCACAACCAGCTATCAGGTTTAGGGGATAATTATTTTTTCCACATAAGACCAGGAAATAAATTAAATCATCATTTAAAAACTGCTTTTTGTATTTACTTGGGTTATCTATATAATATTAAAATTTGTTTGATCTGAAACATTTAAATGTGACAAATATGTAAAAACAAGTACTTTTGCACGGATAGATGAATATTATAGGACTACATATCTTTACCCACTCAGGATAATATTAAATAAAACAGTTTTATATAAGACAGAGGTTACAAACACCACTGCACCACTCCACCTGAGGAATTTTGGGAATATCTGTAAATCGCTCACCAGCATAGGCTGATGTCTGCCTGTATGAAACACATTTGGGTACAGGTGCTAAAAGAATGGCTGTCACTACACAGTTCCTGGTTGTCAGAACTAGTAAATTAAACTTACCGACTCTGTTCAGTCCAGTCATCACGGTGAAGCTGTTTAAGTTATCCTTTCTCATATTGAAAGGTTTGGGCAGAAACTTTAGTCCTGGACAAAATCTGTACAAGTAATACAGTTTTTTTTCCATCTCTTTTCTTTGTTTCCTCCATTTCTTTCAGTGCTCTGAGCTATTTAATTGTTTCTTTGTGGCTTTCATAACTTGATTTACATCATCAGCTTCATTTTTCTTTTTCCCTGTTTCTGCTCCTCTGTCAGTGCTTTTCTGCACTTGCTCTCATCTTCCTTGATTTACCCCAGATCCCTGTGCTTTCTCTCCAGAGTTTTTTCTTTGCCTCTTCAAGTTCTGTCTTTTGCTTACTTTTCTCATCATTGTGAAATTCCTTATTCTCCTTTGTCACTTATTTCCCTCCTTCAGTCTTTCTTTTCTTCTTTCACTTTGTCTTTTCTTTTGTTCTTCTTTTCTTTTTAATTTTTTTTTTATTACGTGGCTCCCTTTTTTCTTCACCCTGTTAAGTGTCTTCTTCTCATCCAGCAGGTTTTTTTTTCTTATTTTGCTCCTCCAAAGCCGCCTTCCGCTCCTCCAGTTTTCCTGTCACCTCCTTTCTGAGGCTCTTCTCCAGAGCGCTGCATTTTGGCATCCCATTTTTGAAGGTTTTCAGTTAGCCTGCAGAGAGGCTCTCCATCTTCTTGTTGAGTTCTAGTATTTTACTTTTCTTCTCCCCGAGCTGCTCTTTCAGGGTTTTTACCTCTTGCTGGCAGGCGCTGGATTGATCCTCAGTCTTTAAACAGGCCTTTTCTTTCTGCTGATTGTTTTCTAAGTTTTTTCTTTCTCTGTCTCCTGCAGTGTGCTCAGCCTGTTCAACTCCTACTTGTATGATGCCGTACGCTTCTCCAGCTTGTCTGTTTTCAGTTTGTCCTCATGCAGGTTGTGGCACAACATTTGGCGACAAATTAAAATCATTGTCATTTCCTGTTATTATAAGTATCTGTAGAAGACTGTAGTTTTTGACCACGTGTGAAGTAAAGATGAGTAGATATGAATGAAAAATGAAATGAAAGCTGTGGAATCTTAAGACAGTTGGTGCTATTCGTCTTTTTTGGAAGTTTGGAACAGGTGTTGTAAGATGCTACTCCTGCCACTTAGAACCCCTGTGACAGCTGCAGTTGACATTCAGGACAAAGGAAATAGTTATAGTAAAGAAAATCATTGTTTTACTCAGCAGAGAAGACATTTTCAGCATTAATAGATGCTCTAAAGGTAGAAATGTGTGCAATAAATTCAACAAGAATGAACCAAATTGAGTGTAGTCATTATTTTTTAAACAGAATTTAGTAAAAGTGTATGCATGACTGTCCTACTGGAACCGCTGTAAGTGCTACATAGTTGCTTTTTGTTTACATAAAGCGAAACCACAAACTGATGAGCAATGTATGCACAAATTTCCTTGACATGAAAACGAGAGGGGCAGCATACTCTAGGGCTGAAACTGATGTTAAAAGCAAAAATTCCTGCACAGTTAATCTTCAATTTTCCAACATTTGATAGGGTTCCCCCTCGCTCGCTCGCTTCCTGCACCCTTTAGTGAACACAGAGGAAGAACAGGCGATGCATTGCATGCAAGGTTTATGTCCTGCTGATGGAAGCCTCTCTCTACACTCGGCTCAAGTGTCATATCCTCCATGCTCTCTCCATCTGTCTGGCCTCTTACTTAAGCTTCTCTGAGGGAGTATCAGAGAGTACAGATTTTAACTGGTGTCACGCTGACTTCCATTAAAAGTTTTATTGTCCTGAATAAACCCAAAATTTGGGTACCTATAATTGTCTCCCTGGGTCGTGTACCTTATTAAAGCCACAAGCAGCGATAGCAGAGGCAGCCCTTGCTGAGTCTTAGCCAACATTTTGGGAATATTTGCTGTTAGCTGGCCTCATTTCTAGAGATTTTAGAGAATCTGTACTCAGTAGCCATTCAGTATGACCTTTTTTATAACTGCATGGGTCTTATTCACTGGCAAGCTGATTTGTATTGTTGGACAATACATCACAGTGAGGGGTTTGTCACTTTTTCAGGCTAATGTGATGTTGGGTTGTGTGTATTAAAGAGTTAAGGGAGAGGAGGGAAACAGAGATATCTAATGGCTCTATGGACTCTTTGTCAGGTTGAAGCAGAATCAGTAAAACTCGCTAAAGAAGGAAGTAATTTTTCAGCAAATGTGAGCGCACACATAGTGATGTGTTAGTGAGTTACACGTGCGCCACGCTCTGCTGTGTGTGTTTGTGTCTGTCATATTGTATTGTACAGAAATGTGTGCGTGCCCGTGTGGGCGTTATTGCCAAGGCTGGTGTGAAGCAGAGCACAGCTTAATATCTATGTTTGACATAGAGGCCCATTAATAAGGGCCGGATCCGAGCCGGGTGACAGGACTGCTGACAGAGGAGGATCATGGGGAAGAATCATGCCCTGCTGAGGGAGCCTGGGCTGCAGGTAGGCCCATTCTGCCTTCCCCAGGTGTCATTACGGATGCTGGGTAGGGAGCATAGGAGGAAGGGCCGCTACTGACATCTACATTAATCACCCCTCCATGCATCAAACCCCCACCCCCCCACTCTCCACACACCACCTTCTCCCACCTTCAGCTCCTAATCATCCCCACACAGAGACCCAAACCCAGTAAGGGGATACTCAGCCATGAAAGATATCCAGCTAAGAGCTCCCCAAATACCACTCTGATCTGATCATGAGTGATGCTGCTACCTGAACCTCTGACCTGGCGCACAATTAAAAACACTTTTCTTTTCCTCCCTTGGACACGCAGGAGAAGCACTTCTGCTGAAACTACTCACTTTGTCACTGTCTGCATGTGATCCATAGTTTGCATTTGGATTGCGCCACAGTTACATGCAATTAAAATGCTGCAAATATGTCTGCTGGAACGTGTAGTCTACAAACCCCCAGAGTCTGCTTGCTGCTGCTGCTCTACACACTCCTGATTGTCTCATAGATATCACTTTGTCCACTTGGGGACCCCCTGCATTGATTCTCAGCTATGCTTTTATCCGCAGAAAACAACAACACTGTCGCACTTTATGTTCGCAGCACTTTAGAATATACTGAGCCTCTTAGTAAGAAGAAAGCTCATGATCCAGTAATTAAAGGGTGGAGCGCTTCAGATTTGATGGTGATCGTCTTTGATGGTTCTCTTTGTTGTGCTGACTTGTAAACTGATATTTCGAGAACTCAAATTTGCCATAAAAGTAAGTGGACTTGACCAGTTATTGTCATGCCATTTGAGAAGTGGACAAGGATGGATGTAGGGCAATGCCCCCCACCTAAATGAACCAATCAATGAGCAGATGTTCTGGGGACATTAATGGGTAATTATCTGATTGATTATTAGTTTTGATTTAATTAAAAACATGTAATTGCACAAAAAACATGACAGTGTGCAGTGTGATTAGTTTAGGTCATAATAAATGATTCATGTCAGCAGCTGTTGGTAAATTTGTGTACTTCTCTCTTTATAGAAAATAAGAAGCGCTTGTGTGTTTTTAACAGGTTGTTAATGCACTCGCTTCAAATCAGCGCCCTCGATTGGCTTTCGCCTCAGTGACGTCGGCCTTGTTCGTTTGTGGTTGGAGCTCATCTGCAAGCTTTCAGTTTTCGAAATGAAAGAACTAATCAACCCAGCAAACCTTGTTTGGCAGTGATATTATGAATGTCACCCTAATGAAAGATTTGTAATGTATTTCCATCAGTGGATTGAAGCATTAGCTTGTATCCTGGTGTCCATGAGTTATCCCCCCCCCCCATCCCCCCAAATCTCATTTTTATGTAACATACCTCGTCCTGAGTAAACACAGCCTCCAGTTTAATTAAAATAAATCCACTTTGAGCTGATATTTAGAAAGCCACAAAATATCACTGCTTCTGCTACAGATAAAGTGATTGAGAGTGGGGAATAAAAGGCTGGGCTTGGGGGAGAATTACACTCTACTTACTTTTCCATCAATGAAGCCATACACTCCATTGTTTATGTTTGAAGTGGGCTTTTCTTTTTCGTAAATTACCTTTCTCCAGTCCCCTTTCTCTCTCTCTCTCTCTTTTATTTGGCTTCAACCCTCAGCAACACTGATGACACAATAAATTTCTGTTTGGCTCTTTGTGTGTCTGTTTGTGGCTGCACACATCTGCTAGAATCTAGGACACCAGAGAGAGGTGCACCGAGAAGACAGCATTTGCATGCAGCTCACAAACATATTAAAATATGAAGACAAATCGCTGCGTCTGGCCAGCTGACAACACTGCCTGCAATGAGAGCCAGCAAGCAAACTTACAGCATGTCGCAGTTCCCCGTAAGACCTTTACAGGGCAAGCTTCGACATGCAGCTCGGCAAACAAACAGAAGAAAAAAGGGGCCAGGAGCAGTCAAAGCTATTATTAAAGGCGCTGGAAGTGTTTCCTTCTGCCGCAGCCTTTCTATCATGTGCCTTAGCCTGTATATTGTTTTTACTGGGAGAGCAGGGCTTTCAAAGACATCTTCAGGGCACATATGTTGGGCTTTGTTGTATGGCTGACTTTGATGTAAATCACAAAATGAGAACTGCAACCCTTTCAGCCCACACTTGTGCTAACCTCGCGTCCATTCAGAGAAAAACAAAGCTTCAACTTGTTAGATTGTACTTCACATCTTTGTACACTGGTGTGCCCATAAAGCTTTATTGTTCTGTTTGCAAGGATGCTTATTTATCGCTGTGTGTAGTGTTTGTCTTGCGAAAGCCGTTTGAATTAAACAAACTGACTGGGGAAATTAAAAAAAGATAATAGTTTGGTACAAAATTTGGAAAACATTTTGTCAGAGTAATCATAACTTTTGGAAGCAATACAGCACATTAAGCTTGTTATTTCCTGCATGAAAGATTTGACAGATTTGTTGTGTATTACTCTGCTGAAATGGCCCTTTAAGTGTGGCATTTCTCAAATCATCTTAATGAATCTACTGAATATAAGACAACAATCAGAGCAATCTCCCAGTTCTCCTATATCAGGCACGCTGCTGGTGGGTCTGCATATGCTGTCCCCCTGGTTGCATACCGCTTCATAGGGCAGTATTTTAAATAAATAAATAAAATAAATGACCAGACGATAGCCATAGTCGACACCAGTAGGGGGAGCTCACAGTTCATAGCTCCCCCTTAATAAAGCGTGTATGGAAACATGCAGAAGGCTGCTCAGACCACGTACCCGAGCTCCCCTCCATCTCTGAGCATCAGCACATCTCTGCTCCTCCGTGTTGTTCCCAGTCATGATTTGCCTATGATTAAAAATGGGGTCGTAATCATTTTGTTTTCCGTATTCTGTGTGTGCGCCTGCATATTCCCCCCTCTAAAAAGACATTTGTGTATTTATTTGTTGGTATGCGGAGCTGCTCCTCTTTTCATCTCGGGGCAGGGGCTCGGTCAATCAGTCATTGATTTCTGACAAAGATCATATTTACCATTCTGCCTCGGTATCTCAATGGATTAACATCCACATACCGTTCAGCTTATGATTCCTCGGCAAGTGTCGTTTGCCTGCGTTCAGAGCTGGCGTGTATTGATTAGCAGTTTTCATCATATTGTGCAATAATGAATTCCATGTTTAAAAGAATTTGATTCTCATGTTATCCCGTCTCCGTCCTTCCCACCCTCTGCACCGCCTGTGCAGGTGTAGGTGTTGCAGCAGATAAGATGCTTAAACTCTCTGCGTGACAACATTGTTGCGCACGGTGCGCAGAACAATGACTGCACTTGAGGCTGTGAACGCATAAAAAGTTAAACTCGTCATGTGTAAACATTCAAATCTGCGTAAACGGGTTTTTATGCTTTTATTCTTCTCTCTCCGCTTTAAAATGCTCATCGCGATTATCACAACTTCATGGAGACTTGTGCTGACGTCCAAACTCTCCTCGTCTTCAGACCGCTTGGCTGCTCTCTCCACGTCTCGCACCTGATTTCGCGAACCGATCCTTGTTGCGTGCGAGTGCGTCGAGCTTCAGTGTGGTGGGCTGCGGGCTGTGCCGGGTGCTCAGAGACCGTGCGCTCCTAGCGGCCGCGCTGTTGAAAGCCAAAGGCAGAAAGAGAGGAGGATGTTGAACTGTAGTATGACTGTACATTTACAGCGCTAAGCACATGGGTCTTTCGGGAGCTGGTTCCCGCTGTAATAACACAACTTTTTTTTTTTTTGCAAATGCACCTTAGCTGAAGTTTGGTTTGCTGCCGAGACATTTATCCAACTGTGGAGACATCGCTGAAGATCTGAAAGGTGCCAGAGACGCGTCTCGAGAACCTGCGGAGAAGTCTAGCGCCTGAACGTTGTGTTTTCCACTGTGGACCTAAAATCCGTTTCTTACAGACTCCGTGCGTTACAGCGTGTCCAGTAGTTCATGTCGGAAAAGCGGCAGAGACTGCAGATGAACTCACGGGGCAAGCAGGGATAATATTCACAGACCGAGAGTTTGGATCGAGGGTTTGCTGGATATGTACATCCCGCGCCGCTAAACTACACTTTAAATGGATCCGCTCTGTTTCTGGACCTTAACACTGGCTTTTGTCAGTAAATAGGACCCATCCATAACTCCTAGAATCACGGAATAGACTTGATTATCATTTTGGACATATTTTTTCCTGCAGTGAAATCGAGGATTTACGCGCCCGCCGTGGATGTTTAATATGCTAGTATGGGTCCGCTAGCGTTCATCCTTGTTAGTGGACTACTGTATTTTCAAGTTGATGGTAAGTTGCTAAACGTGTTGTTGTGTAAATCTTTAACATATTGTGATGATGTGTTGTGCGCCGAGCCCCTGCCTTCAGCACCCTGCAGCCGTATGGTATTTATTACGCCACTTTTCGTTCTCATTTATTTTGCAGTGTAACGAAAAGACTTCCCAACGATTATAAAAGTGAAATAAGTGTTTTGGGTGATAACTTGGCGAGCTTGTGGAGTTTTGATTTTAGTTCAATTTGCATAACCTCAGTGCTTATCAATTTCTCGGTTTTTTTTTCATCAGTTGAAGTGAAAGCAAAAATAAATAAATTATAAAAATGAAGAAACATTTGAAACCAGCAGGAAGCTCCTCCCAGGAGGTTAAAATTTCTGTGCAACAGATGAAGAAACATAACACTGAATCATAGCTCAAACTATGGCAGGGAAAAAAGTGTTTTGAAACACTTGTGAGTTTCCTGAGAGCCTCTGACTGTGTTGGTGTTAGAGGAACCTGAATATAAATGATTTCCTGGTTCTGTCACGGTGGCTACAGGTATGTCCACTGCAGAGGTGAGAGAGAGAGACTTTTGGTAAAGGAAAATAAAATAAAACTCAGAGATTTTGGTTTCTGTGTGGCACAAGTGGAAGTAGTGCTGTGTAAAACAGCAGCCAGTAGCCTAGTTCAGAGCTGGAGAGTTGAGGTTCACTGGCCTGCTTCTTAAATGTGTTAGGACAGCACAATGCTCAGCCTCTGCACTACATGGCGTTCCTGAGCCTTGGGATTTCACAGCTGTGGCTGTGCATTGTGGTGTAAGCTGCCTTAAACCAAATCTGGAACACTGCCACAGTTTATTATTTCCATTTGTTTGATTAATCTTTAATGATGATGTGAATTACAGATGAGATTGATTAATTTCTGCAGCCAAAAGCCCCTGCCCTCTTGATCCAGTCAGCCACTGAGTGCCCAGTCAGCATCTTTATATTACAGAGCTGCTTGGGATTCACTGGCCTACAAGAGTACTGGTTTAATAGAGGAATTAAAACAGTGTCAGCTGCAGAGTTAATGTAATGACTCAAAGCAATCATCAAAATAGGACAGCTTAGGTGACGGAAATCGCGATTGGAATGGGTCCAACCTGTGACTGACAAAAAGATAATCGGTATTAAGGTGCATTACCTTCAAATGCCGTGATCTGCTTTCATTTTAGCGCTACTTTTGAAAAGGACACACCTTTTTTCAGTCACCTCGCACACATGAACCTGCACAGACAATCAGAGGCTCATAATCAAAGAATGAGGAAAGAATGCCCCTGACTGGTCTCACGCTGGGACATTATATCATCATATGTGAGTGATGATTCACACATATGTTTGTATTGTATTATTTGCTCAGCTTATCTGTATGTGAAGGCTTTTTGTTGCCACTGAATGCAAGAGCCTGTAAGGTCCCATTTTTTCCTTTCTTTTGCCTGTCAACCCTCGCTTTTGTTCCTCACAGCTGCAAGTTTTGGTTCTGAAGCTTCTTAGTGCGGTGCCCATACTCTCTGTAGTTTGCAGATCAAGTCTCCTTTCTGCTGGGAATTGAATTTTTTTTCTCTTTTCCCTTTTTTGGTGTGTTTTTACTCTGTTCAGCCACTGGTTGCTAAGCAGTAGCTGATGGCATTGCAGGCTGGACAGAGGGAGAGGGTGCACATCTCCCAGGGAGCAGTGGATCTTCCCAATCATTTGCCTGTCACCCTCCTCCCCCCTTTGCTTTCGTACTCCATCCCAGCAGAACTCACCCATCACCCAGCCTTTTAAGAGGTAATCTGAGGGGTCCTTGGAGAGGGAGGAGCTTCCACTAAGAGTCCACTTGGGCAGACAAAAAGGCCTGGAGTTGTATTCACTGGGCTGCGTAGCCAACAAAGCCAAGACTTGTGAATGGCATCAGTCACTGTTTAGTGTGCTGTGATTAATACTGCTACTGTGCAGGAGAGGATTGATACTGGGAGGGAATAGGTGGAGAAGCTGGATGTGTGTTGGCTGTTGTTGGCCAGAGCTGGAAGATATTTAGTGACCTGAGAGCAGAAAACAGTTTTTTTTCTTCCATGAAACAGGCTCGCTGCAGTAGAACATACTTCCAGGAATACACCAGCCGCAGCTGTTTCTGTTATCTCATAAAGTCCGCTGGGCTGCTTTTGAAGCTGGATTAGAACATGCTTTGCATAGTGGACATGCACTCCTGACCCTTTGCTATTTTGAGATCTCCTGCTTGCCCGTGTCTGATGTAGGAGCTGGTGACATCACATCCATCCTGGCTGATCCGCTGAGAGGCGCTGAAATATGGTACAGCTTAAATATGTCGAGGAGACGGCTGTGGAGACGGCCACTTGGGGTTTGATGGGGGTCTTCGCTGTGGATAGCGTACAGTTCTCGATTCGCCGGCAGGTTGTGGTTTCACTAACGCTGAGTCAAGAGAAACTCAAACCCGGAGAGCGTGTGTGTTATGGAAGGGGGTGGGGGGCAGAATAAGTGCAATCAAATCTAAAAACTGAGAAAAGAGTTGTTTAACAATACAACCTTTTAAAGATAAATTGCAAGGCTGACGCTTTATTACCAAAGGACACTGCAAACTAACAGCTCTGTTGATGGTTATGATTCAATAAGAGAGGTTTAAAGTGCTGGCCTATAATGGAAAGTAAGCCCAGATTAAAATAGTCTAGGCAAATGATGAGGCAGGCTGAGGTCATTGTGTAAGAGCCATTGCGATATCTGCCCCAAATGTGATTGTTCTGCTTGAGCTGGCAGTGTTTAGGCAGTGTTATTGTAATGGTGGTTCATTTGCTGGAATGGGGTTGCTGTAATGATGAACCTTCATCTGAGATGTACAGGAAAGTCCTCTCCACTGTCTTCAGTAGTCTCATCACTGTCAAGGAAGTCGCCTCGCTCTGTGCCAAGGAGCGCTACTGTTTATCCTCTGATTAACATCAAAAATGAGTTAAGACAATAAGACTGAAGCTGGTGATCATAATGCAAAGTGACGGAATAGGGAACAAAGAAATAGGATGCAGTCCAATGAAAATCAGCTCCCAGGTCCTTTGTGCCGTCTAACCGGTCGAGTGACACTCGTTCATGTTGGTAATGTTGGCATATCATCTCCAAGTCTGGCTACTCTGTAGCTCACATTTCGACAACCATCACTTCACATGTTTGAGACACGGTAGAGTAAAGTTTGAGCTTCCCTTAATTCTTTTAAGTCACAAGAATGGTGCCCTGTGATCGTCCAGATATATATTCTTGACTCACAATAGGTAGTGTCTATACATTTTCGTAGTGCAGATGTGGGAGAGAAAATGTCAGCATCAGACAACACACACGGCTGGTTTTTCTGTAAGACCAGCAAAATGGAGGAAAGGTAATGCCACTTTTCCCTGCTTTACCTCCGCTTTATTAAGCCCCAGTCAAGCATACCCCTGACATTTACAGAGCAGAATTGCACAGAGGAAAAGACAAAATAACTGAGCGATTACAGCAGGGCCATGTAGAGGTTTAACGCTATTAGGCAGGCAGCTAGTATCTTTCCTAACACAATATATATTTTTGATGCTTCCCTATCCCTGTGCTTCGGCCTGAATCTCACGTACACACACTGTCATTGCTCAGGTATCCCGTCAGCGGCGGTGTCAATGAGGGTGGAATTCAAACAATGAGGGTATTCGCTGTACACCTGTGATAGGAGTAAATAGTGGGAGTGTGTGCAGGTTGGGGTCGGGCTGGGGGAAGAGTGATGTGATGAATTGAGCATGCTGACTAAAGCAGGTAAAGCAAGTGGTGAGAGCCTTCACCTGTCTCACACACCTGTACTTATAGAATACACACCTGTGCTTACGTGCCTGAGCACAGATATAATCCTCAGTCTGTTCTGTCATCCTCTTTGTTTCCCAAACAGCCGATTAAAAGTTTTTGAGGAGGACAACAGAAAATAAAGCTGCCGTTATTTAATCCCAGATGCTCAATTGATGAGCTCTCAGTGATCAGCTGTAAATATTCAGCCATTGGTTGCAACCCGTGTACTGTAGGGCGTGTTACTCGGTTACGGTGCAGATGTGATGAGCAATCCTCTGACGCAAAACGTAATTATCCTGAGAGCACGCCAAAATGACACGAAGTGAGGACCGAGTGCATCAGAAGCCTGTGGTGCTGTCTGGGTGTTTGTCTTATCTGTGTTTTCATGTTGCAAGCTGTGCTGAAATGTTGTGTTTGAGGAAGCATCCATTTACTGTACTGTGCGTCCCGTCGCCCTCACCCTGCCCTCTGTTTGGCTGTCTCGCAGCAGCCTTCAGATAGGAGGAAGGGATGTCAAGGTTGAACGACTCACGGAAGTACATAGAACTGTATAATCCACGCTCGCAGGATAAAGCCTCTCTACACACACACAAACACAGTTTACATGCTCTGTAAACTCACAGAGCATACAAATCTATCCTGGCAAACACAAAGTGATTGCAGGAGGATAACGTAAGAAGGAAGTATGCACAGTTACAAGTTATCGGAATAAAGTATTTGGCGCATGCTCTTATATTTCACATCATATTTTAGTGGATGTATGCACTCCTGGTATATTTTTAGCCCTGGTCAGATATAAAATTCCTCAGTGTTCCTCTCCGTGTTTTCAGTCAGTAACACACCCTCTTGTTCTTCATTGTCACGAGTGTGTGTGACAGTTGTACCTGAGCCAGTATCTCACCAGTGTCTTAAAGATGAGGTCAGGTCTGGTGATAAAAATGCATGAGCTGTCTCGCAGTGTGAGATGTGTGAAGATGGACAGCCCGAGTACGACACTCAAGCGCACATCCATCACGCGCAGCAGCGGTCCAGCACAGCTGTAACACCGCTCAGAGCGTCTCGTTCCACCGTCTTCATCTCCTGCTCGGTCTGTGGATCACCCAACCATGACAGCTTAGAACCCTTTTCTTACCTGTAGCTAACTAGAGGATAAAACCCTTTTAAAATACATCGACCCCAAAATATATACCATGGCCTATTTAGAGCGGTGTTTCAGAGTAGAAGCCTTAACTACATGTATGAGGATTTCTGGCTTCATGTAAATAGACTGATATTTCCTAGTATGTCAGTTATTGCAGATCAGCCAAAACTGTGTACCTGGCCCATCTTGTGAAAACTGTTTATTGCAGTTTTTTGTTTTGGTTGTTTTTGTTGTTTTTTGTTTTTTTGTTTGTTTGTTTCTTAAAATGTCCTAAATTAACTTTAGTATCATTTCAGTTGCTAAAATGACTGAGGTGATGGGATTTCACTACCTTCTCAGTATAAGACCTTTGGAGGGTGATCATCACATTGATGCACAGATGAAAAATGCACTCTGTGTCAGTGCTGCAGGAAGCTGATCTTGTTGTGTCCTTGCTGGGCAAAGAAAAAAATGGCACCCCACTGCTTTGCAGACCAAGTCACCATGACCCGGGGCGAGTTGATTTACTGTATGTAATGACTCCTGGTGAGACTGGCTTCATGGTGGAAGTTTCAGTGTGGAACGTGGCATCAGCCAAGTGTCACAACCATTTCGGCGAGCAGGACAAAAGCCCTAATCACATCCTTGAACATTTGAACTCTCCACTTTTACTTCCACGACGGTGGTGATTTATTTATTTTTTTTCTGCATAGCTGCTCGCAGGCATTTGTCATTGAGAGGCTCTGCACCACAGAGCCAGCTGCAGAATTATGAACTGTTGTAGGTGTGTGTGGATAAATGTGTTTTGGAAACACTATTAATAACCATCAAAGTCTTGTTTTGTGTGAGCGTGGATACAAAGGCCTCAATGAACTGAGTCCTCTTATACTTATTGCTGGCACCCTTGACCCTGTATCCCAAAGCAAGACCACATTGGATGTCTCATGGTATAAAAATTTAATAAATCTCATGTTGACTTTTTTGGCTGCACCTTTAAAAGGAAAAAAAAAGAGTCAGTGCTCTGCTTTTTGAGTCTGTCAGTTGGATGTTGTGGGTATAACTCCAGTTCATCCAGTTTTTTTTGTTTTGTTGTTTTATAACTGGGTTAATAAATCCTATAGAAAGATTTTGAGGTTGACCTCTGGGTTGTGAAATATCATTATGAAGTTTGCTCGTGTAGTCCAGAGTAGGTCCAGGTCAGTCATTTATCTACCTGCTGTGACACAAATACACTTTCCTGCACAGGACTCAGCTGAGTGAAAGAGCAATACAGTTTCTGATTGCATCGCATGTCGGGGGTTTCTGTTTTCTCCTGGAAAGCTATACTGGATTTAAGCTAAATTAATGAGGTTTCAGTCATTTGAATAGCATTTATTATTCTGAGTGCTTGTGAAGCGTGTGTGTCAGTAGCTCCCCAACTAACCGTGGCTAAATGAGTCTGTTTTGGATTACTCAGTCCACCTACTGCACACCTCCAATTATCCAGTCACCTCTCCATGCAGTGTGTCATGGACAGACAAAAACCATCTCCATCTCCCTCGGCATTTAAAAAAAAGTTTTTTTTTAAATTTCTGTTAACATTTGAAAGTGATTTTGAGCCAGCTGTGTTTACAATATGCACTCTGCACTCACCACTACTGTGAAAGGACAGAAACACTCCTGCTTTTTTTTAATATCTAATTTATAGAACATTTACAGAGATTAAAATGAGCACAGAAAATTGGGCTCTACTACAAAAGCTTACTACCAACGAGCACTGCAAGGCTTAAGCAAGTGGACATTACCTTAATTGTAGGGCTTCTCTGGAACTGCAAATCATAAAATGTCACCTCTAAAATGTTTATTACTTGTCGGGCATTGAAATCATTGAGTTTCCAAGCACACAACTTAAATATCAAGGTTACTGTCATGGTGCAAAGCAAAGGCAGACAATCAAATGGTGGAGCAGAGGCTCTTCAAAAGGATCTGCAGGGGAAAAAAAGGTGGGGTGGCGCAGTGAGCTACACGCTTCACTGGCCAAGGAATCGGAAATCATTTAATCTGCATCACGCAGTTTAGTATCCCTACCAGTGGCCTGACAGCCCCACAGAGCTGGTGCTATACTCCTTGTACTAATCAGCCCACATAAAGAGAGGAAGCAGCACTCTTGTCAACACTTTTTCCTTTACAATAAAGCAGTCTTAACTGTTCTCACGCCATCCTCCTCTTCCTCCTGTAGTGTCTTGTTGTAAGTCAGCGATCGCAGCTCCTTTGAGACGAGGCAAGTGCCGAAAAAGAGATGGCATCACCTTTTCTGCGAATGGCTGCTGGCAGTAGGGTGAAAAGTAAGAATGAGGGGAAGAAAAAAAACAAGATTGAAACTCCTTGAAAGCAAGCTACGTGAATCAGCCCTTTGCAGCAAAATCAGATATTCTGTTTCTCACAGTTATCTATTTATATATTCCATCTGCATGAGGGAGAGAGAGTAAATACACGGATGCAAAGTCGATTTGACCCCACCTCGACACCGCTTGAAATACACTCGGAGTGGAATTCTATCTGATATTTGTTAGAGGCAAGCATGGATGCATTGAGAGGTTGAGAGCAGCTCATAGAATTACCCCTGTGTTTGCTTTCAAAGTATGGATCTTAGCAGGAGAAGAGGGGAGCAGTATGCTGAGCACTGAGGTGGAACAAACCCCATCATGTAAGCTTGCTAGCCAGCTACCTAGCTGAACCCCCTCCCTCTCTTGAAACAGAAGATGAAGTGGAGGAATCTGCTCTGCACCTGTGAACACCCTTCATTTCACTCTCTGCGTCTTCACTTTGAGGATTCTGCTGTATCGAGTGACTGGCCGGATGCGCTGGACTGGGCTGGACTCCAGCAGATACAGCAGGATGTCTCCAGTGACACCTCACTGAGATGAGCTGTTTGTCTGGTATTGAAGTATGCCGGCGCTCATGCGCTGTGACGCCACTGACAGCTTGGCATAAAGAAGATGAATCTCGGGCGCAGAACGAGCTGCTTGGAAGTGTCACGGCAGGCCAGTGCTGAGGAGGCGCGGAGGGCCGGCAACATCAGTCTTTCACCATCCCTAGTTTCCCCCCGCTGCTCTATCACATTTCCCCTTTGATGACATGACGGATATGACTCAGTCACCCTCACAGTGAGGACAGCGTGTAACAGGACAGGGAGCGAGTGAAATGGACAGAGCGCTATGGGGAGGTAGAGGTGGAGATGCATGGAGAGAAGGAGATGGAGTGGGAGGTTGAGGAGAAGTGGAGAGAGCTGGGAGAGTGGGAGGCAGAGGGAGGGTATATTTCAGATTGGACAACATGGATCTAATGCATAATTCATTCCCTTTGAAAATTCTTTGAGGTTTTCATTTTTTGTGTGCAATTTTTATATTCACTCAGTTCGCTGGGTTTCAGCACTTTCTGCCCGAAATATCTCTGCCATTTCACTATCCGCATTATAATATTACTGCATCCTGGCCTGGACCTTGGTTTTTCATGTTTGATGTTTTTAGGGAGCCTTGGCGACTAGAACTTTTTGCCTTGGTCTGAGGTTGCCACTGGTTACCTCTGATCAGCACGCATCTGTTGGTGGAATAATTAATATCTCTTTGGGGAGCCCTTCCTTCAGTGCTCTTCCTGAGACTGGTGTGTGTGTATTGATTTGGCTGGTGGGTGAGAATTTCTCCTGGGAGCTAATAAAAATAATTACAAAAAGATCATCAAAGGCCTGACCTTCTGTTGCACACATGAATAAATATGTAACAAAGATAACAGAAAAGGCCAGTTCTATGTGTGTGGTCAGTGGTAATGCAGGACAATGAGTATTAGTTAAGCGGTGTTTTATCTTGGATTTAAATGATAAATGTCACCTATTTTAGTCTGTTTAACGTGAATGTTTTTCAGCTATATTTTAATGCTAATGTCATATATTGTTTGTAACACTATAGCGGGAGAAAATGTGCTCAAACACTGCACATTTCTTGGATAACAGCACAGCGAAATTGCATCCATTTCAGTGAAGCTGACATAAGTAGACGGGAAGAAAAAAGGCAGCAAAGAATCAGCTTCTGGTTCAGTAATCCCTCTCTGATTTCATTCCCTGTCTGTGTGCTTGTTTGTTTGTTCTGCGGTTCCTACTTTTCTCCAAAAGTGGATGACTGCACAGCAGTGGTGAAAAGTAATGGTGGTATTATTGCAGACAGGGGGAAACACAGCATTTTGATTGGAGCGTGTGCCCTGAGACCCAGTGAAGTGCACTCGCCTCAGCTCAGAGAGCACTTGATTGCACAGCACCAATGATCGCATTAAAAGGGCAACAGAAAGCCCATTTACCGTAAAGAGAGTGGGAAAAGGGGCCCAATAGGAAGCTGAAAATTGACTTTCACTCCTGTGAGGAGCTAGGTCTGATGGCTCAGCAGTGGGAATATATATGAAGTTTTTTAATTTAATATGTCTGGACAATACACGTGTAAGGGACATCACTAGTGCACGGAAGCCACATGAGAGCTGTAGAAGATACACACACTTAAGCTTGTGCAAATGTTTTTGTTTGCACTTTTCCAGCTTTGTTGAGGTTATCCAGTACTGAGATTAATGGGTCTCTTTTAAACCATATTCTGCAGCATATGGATGCGCTTTTAACCTCTACACCTGACTCTCTCCAGTCAGGAAGGACACTGACCAGTCACATCTCGCCTTCTGTGCACCCAGCTTAGCTGTTTTGGCAGTGAAAGGACAATTGTAGAGGCATCTGCTGTGTTCATTTCCACAGGAAAGAGGAGACCAGATGGAGACTCAAGGTTTAAGTGATTAGAAGGCAGTAGATTGGAATACAAATTGGATTCTAAGAAATTAGACTGATAGAAATCGAATGGAGTCACTGCAGTTTAGTTCATGCCCGTTGGCCTCAGTGGAAAGCCACCGCAAGGTTTGTGGATTATTGGGGAAGCAGATGCTCCAATGAGATAAGAATAAATGTGCGTTCGACACTGGATCTGAGGGAGAAGGGGGTCTACGTATCTGTCCTTTATCTTGCCCTCCATTTATCAATGTCACAGTGTTAATTACTGCTTAATCTATTAAGTCACTTATTGCCAGAATACAAACTTGCTCTCTGCCCTTTCTCTGACAAGAAAATTGGCTGCTGGTAATGCAGCCTACTATTGGTCACAAAGATTGGATGAATAAGTGCAAGCACCATACTTTGGATTTTTTGTTCCAAACCCCAAATATACCTCTTCAGTGATGAGATTAGATCATGGACTCTGGGGACAGAATATCACCGGCCCCTCTACTACAGATCTTTGTCTGTGGACCCAGTTAGCACAGGACACCAGGCCTGATCACTAATCAATGACAGGGAAATGGAGGGAATTAGCCTAAATTAGGAAGAAGAGAGAACAGACTGCCTCCTGTTCAGGGGTCAATATGCTCTTGTCTGATGCCTGATTCCTGACACTTGGTGGACTAGTGCACATTTCCAGAGTAAATCTGTGTGTGTATGTGTATACACGTGCACACACATCCACCACAGTCTTTGAAGTGCATTTTGTGCTGACAAGCAGGGTTTTTCTACCAGCTCTTGTCCCTTTGCCTGTAGACTCATGAGCAGAAAAGACCTGGGTACAGCTTGTCCTGGTTTCCCCTGGGGAGATTCAAGTGTAATGGGTAGTGGGACATGTGCAAACCCAGCCAAATAAAGAGTTGGAACCACTACTGTTTTGCCTGCATGCCATTTTGAAATGAGCCCTTACATAAGCACAAAGGCCTAATGTGGTATACTGCACTTCTGTACAGCAGGCATCGTTCCATTACCCCATTGTACTGCCCCCAGGGAAGGGCACAATCATCAACTCAGCTCACTCACGTGCACACCTGCAAGAGCTCATTTTAAGACAGAGCTGAGCTCTCGACGTAAGGCAACAATGAGCGGTTAACATTTAGCTGCCAACTGAAGCGGAGTTATTGATGAGGTATCGAATGGTTCAAAAGAAAAAGGGTTGTTGGAAAACTGCCTCATTCCTCATTCCCTTTGCCGTGTCTTTCACTGTTTGATGCTGGATCAAACTATTTGATTGTTGCATGGTTCCCATGGCCTCTGTGATATAAGTGTGTGTGTGTGTGTGTTTGTGTGGCCTACAGCCTCTTATCACCACGGGTAAGACCTGGTCACAGACACACACGCAGCACTCTGACTCTGGGAGCATTATCTTAACTGCCAGGCTCCACAAGCTTACCCACTGCAAGCTCTAATGAAAAGGAGCGGGCCAAGGTTTTCAGCCACAGGGGATTAGCATTTGACATTAGTCTGGACCCCAACATTCATATTCACATCACATGCCTACTTTTGCACAGTGAACTCCCAGTTTTCCTGACTTTTGCTGAAAACCAAATGTACAAGGCAGATAAACAGTATAATTTGGGTCTCTGTGTGTAGTTCTAACATAAGCAAACTGCATGCCTCCATTTACGGTTCACTCACGGGTTCCATTACTCACAAACCCTTGCACGGCCTGAGAAGAGCAGATAGCAGCTTTTCGACTCACCTGAAATGGTTATTAAAAGGTTTGATAGGCGTTTATTACACGCCTCCATCTCAACACTTGGTCACATAAATATTGGTCAGAGATGCTATCTTTGCAAATAGCAAGGAACACAACTGCTTTTGGCACCTGGTCGTGTGTGATGTGAGTTGAGGTTTTAGGGTTAAATGCAGATAAATGTAGCCAGTTTTTCCCCCCTGACTTTTAATTTGCATCGTCTTTAAGTGGAATTTATGACTTCTCTTGTTGCTTAGTTAATAGTAGCTGCATTTCTAAATTCTAAATTTATAAATAATAAAATAGGGCTGTATCTTCTAAATTTATTTTGTAAATTCATGGGGGGAGCATAACCCCATCGGTGGGGTTCTGGGTCAGGTTATTATAAAGTATAATAACCAGACGGAGTTTTTGCTTCCGATGGTTACTCTTTGTTTGGTTTTTATTGGATGCTTAACACTTAAATATATTTATCCATCAATGTTCTTAACCGCTTATCCAGTTCAGGTTTACAGGGGCACTGGAGCCTGTCCCACCTATCAGGGGCAAGAGGCAGAGTACATTCTTGAAGTCCCCAGTCAATCAAAAGAGTCGGCACATGGAGGCAGACAACTATTCACGCTGACATTCACACTTACGAACAGTTTAAAATCCCCAGTTAACATAGCATGCATTTCTTTGGACTGTGGAAGGAAAAGAGAGAACACACGTGGGCACAGGGAGAGCACGCAGGCCACAGCAGACCAGTGGATTCAAACCCACGACACTTTTGCTGGGAGGCAGTAGTGCTAATCACTGCCCCACTGTGCCACCAGTTTATATAGTTTTCTTCTTCAAAGATGAAAAAGTTGTCAGTAAATGTTTTTAATGGACAAAATTGAGACTGCCTCAGAGCCACAACAGAAGTCTTTCTCAGCAAGCCGACTTATTTATCTTTATTTTTATCTTTATTTATTTATTTATCTTTATATTTATTATTTATGTTTATTAATTCAAAACCTGTCTACCCACAATTTTTCAGTTGGTTATGAAAGAGGTTATTGAATGAACAAAGCTTATATAATAAAAATCACTGAACAGGAACAGGCTTTAAAGACTTTATGCTATTTCTCTGTGATTCATTCAGTCTTTCCTTTTTCTTTCAGGATCCCGTCTGCGCCAGGAGGACTCCCCGCCCCGGATTGTGGAGCACCCCTCTGACCTGATTGTATCCAAAGGGGAGCCCGCCACTCTCAACTGTAAAGCAGAGGGGCGGCCAACCCCAACGGTGGAGTGGTACAAGGATGGAGAGCGGGTGGAAACAGACAAAGATGACCCACGTTCCCACCGCATGCTGCTGCCCAGCGGCTCGCTTTTCTTCCTTCGCATCGTTCATGGACGACGGAGCAAACCGGATGAGGGAGCCTACGTCTGTGTGGCCCGAAATTACCTGGGAGAAGCTGTGAGCCGCAATGCATCTTTGGAAGTAGCATGTAAGTCAAGGCTCTGTCTTCTTTTCTTTGCTGCCCTTTTTAAATGATTCTGCTCATATATTATAATTCATATAGCTGCAGTGGATAAAGAGAAGTCTTGATCTCACTGTTTGCAGGTGATGGAAAGACTGGATTTGCATTGAGCACATTTTGAAATTTATTTTTTCTCTAATTAAAAAAAAATTGTCTCCTGTAGGTATTAAAGTAAACAAGTCAACATTGTCCTTGAGGCAATTATTATGGCACTATTTTTAGTTCATTTCATTTTTCTTTCAGTGTTCTCCATTTGTAAACAACACTAATTTCCTGCTGGTCTAATAGAGCCATTTAAGCCCCATTACGACCTCACGGAGAATCATAGAGGATCAGGGTTTTTTTTAACCATGTACCTGATAAATTTGATACATCCTCAGGCCGAGGGATTTATATTAAAGTTGTGTGTGTGCCTTTGAGTTGCACATAAAGCTGCTGTTAGGCTTTATGAGGGGACCATGGTGGCACGGCTGACATGGCTCTCTCACAGGTGAGTGGGGTTCGAATGACAAGCACAGCTTGTGATGGACATTTAGCACAGACCTTCTGGACTCTGTTGGGCAATGGTGACAGGCATAACCTGAGCTGCGGGTCGAATTACCTTTGAAGATGAGCTTACCCCCCAGCGGTCTCAGGATGGGCTTCCTATGCAGCCACTCCCAGGCACCTCAAAATGCCCATAAGGTGGATTGGAAAGCCCCCGTGTCCTTATGCTGTAGAAGAGGAGCTTTTCAAGATCATGAAAGTGATAAACTTTAAACAGTGACAGCTATATTACATGCAACTTTGTGAGCTTGGCTGCTTTGCTAACATAAAACAAGCAAACAGATCAGATTTTTAGACAAAAGAGACTAAACAGAGCATCCTCCCTGTAATTAAATATTAGCGACTGTATTTCTGAGGTGATGACAGTAAAATTCATAGTTAGTTTTTGATCCTTAGGAAATGGGAATGGAGGGGGTTGGTCTCCACTTCTGATCCACCGCTCTGCCTTCCCGAGGGTCTCCCAGTGGCCCCCAGGTGCTAACTGTGTGACAGCAGCTTGATCTATCGATTGCTGTAAGAGGCCTCTCCCTCTCTAAATGAAAATTCATGAAAAATTGATGAACCCTCTAGATTATTTTATTTTTCCCCTTCTAACACGGTTTTTTAACCTTTTCTTCTTCAGTATCCTCTCTCTCTCTCTCTCTCTCTCTCTCTCTCATGGTCTCTCTTTCGCTTTGTCTCTTTCTCATGTATTACGGACTGAGGAGTAGAGGGGGTTGAATAGAGGCATTCACTACTTGAATGGCTCAAAGGTGAGGGGTGAGAGGTTAGGAGGGCAGGAGAGGAGGGGATGGCTAGGTGAAGAAATATGAACACACATCTGATGAGTATTACCAGTGATACTAGGTGTGAGAGTGAGGTTCAGTGCAGAGTATAGATCTGTTCAGTATAGATCTGTACACTTTTTGGTTCATACGCTCAACAGGGGCCATTTTTCGGCAAACGTGAAAAAAAGCAGAAGACTGGGGTACAAGTGCCACCTTAAGGGCAGAAGACTATCTCTAAACTAAAGCCGACTCCTACTTTTGATTGTTCATTTTGGTGACCCGAGCCCGCGTGAGACCAAGCAGTTTGAGAAGGCAGTTGGAGGCCTGACAAAGATGTTCAGCAGAGCCGTTTACTGCATTACTTGATTGCAGTGTGATGGTGCACAAATGTGACTTTTTGTTAAAGTAGGGTCATTTTGATATGAATTATTTTAATACTAGGAGATCAAAGCCCTCAGAGGCATGTTGCAGAGAATGGAAAAGGTGAGGAGAAGGAAAGGATGTTTAAATATGCAGGCAGTGTATTATATTGAGATATGAATTATTTGTTTCAAGTCTAATGATAGTTGAGCCTCAGGATTTTGAGTAGGAATTTCCTAAAGCTGATTGGCAGCAGTGCTTTCTGAGCTAATCGAGTTTCTGGCTTATGATCAGAACTCCAGCGCAGTAGTTTTGTCATGATTTGAGTGCACCATCCTTTTCCCTCTAGCTGAAATATACACAAGTGTTGGACTTTTAATTGTAGTAAATGATTAAATGATCATGTTCCATATCAGTCAAATGTTTACAAGATTTAAGTATTCATTGCATCTACAAAATAATGATAAATTTTATACATTTTACAGCAGTAATTATTTTTTTTTAAATGTAATTTTCACAGAGATATGACAAAGATACGACTCGTGGGTCCCAAAGAAGAGGGAGGGCCATTTTGTGGCACTCTCCGTGCCTGGTCTGTTTCGGTCCCTGGGCTTTCTCAGTTTTCTTTCTCAGCCAGCTCCTCAGGGGGCTGCGGGGGGCAGAAGGGGGTGGTGTGCTAAATCCCTCTGCATTCGCTTTATAGCAGTGATTAGCTTTATCAGGTCCTGACATCCGTCTAGTGATTGTAAAGCCAAAGCTAATCTCACAAGAAAAAGCAGCATTTAAATCTATGTCCATGTTGAACTGGATTTGTGTTTATGATATGTCTTGTAACACCCCCACCCCCACCCCACCCCGCCTCTGCCTCGATCTCCCCCTCCATTGTACTGAACGCACCTTTGCCCCCCTTCCATTCACGAGTGGTTGAACAAGACCCCGGTGAGATAATTGAATTGCAGTTCTGAAACAGATTGAACTCTGTGTCCACTGAGCAGAGTGGCGCTGCTGCATGCTGGACATCAAGCTGGGCAGGACTCACCACTCTCTCCTTTAGAGGAGGAAATGTGGAGTGAAGAGGAAGGGGGGGGGGCCTCCAAGAGGTGCCACTGCATTATTAATGTGGTCCAGACTGGGCAGGCCGACTTGTGCCTTTGCTGGTCCTGGGCCTACAACCTTGTCTCCTTTAAGTGTTGGATGTTGAGCACAAATTGATGGACAGGAACATGAACTCCATGAGCTTCCTTGTGTTATCTAGCTCCACGGTGCATGTGCAGAGTGTAAGGATAATGCCCAGACATCGCTCTGCTGCATTTGAGGAGAGATTTCATTATAGCTGTTGTTCACTGTCCTGTACTTCAGAAGATAAGAGAACTTGTAAATGTGTTGCCTAGGGGGTATCGAAGCAGCCTGCCTTGTAATCTTACTCCTCTTCAAAACTGACTCCAGGCCAGCAATATGGGATACACTGCATATAAGAGAATGTGCCCCTTTTCTCTTTTCAGGATAAACTAGGTCAATGAGCAGGTTCATAAATCATTGTGAAGCCTGTGTCAGAAATGCAAGCTGCAGCAACCGCTGCCGAATAAATTGCTAGCACTGCGAGTATCTGTGTATATGTAAGCGTGACAAGGCACACCTGGGGCAATAGGATCCCAAGGAAAATGTTAATTAGCCCTATCTTTCCAGGTGAATGACACATACTACACATCCACCTGAAACAAGCACATATAGGAAACAGTATCACTTTTAATTGAGTGCCAAGTGTGATGTGGCCCTCCGACACATCTGCTTGTGTATTAATTGTGCGTAATCGCCAAGGGAGAGGCACCATATATAAATGAAGACAAAAACCAAGAGTTTTAGATCTATACCTTTGCAGCTTTGTTCAGTTTTAACCTTTAAAAATGCAAATGACACTGAAATGAAACAGATGTCTTGGGCTGGTTCTAAATGCCGCTTGGAATGGGATTGGATGACTTTTAAAAAGGTCCTTTGATATCATCTAATGTACCACTTCTGCAATTAAGTGAATCGTTAGGTAGCAGTTGGTACTCGTACAACAAGGTAATTAGCAGGAAAATTGAGTTGGGAAAGGTGCGAGCGTTGAAGAGAGGAGGAGGGCTACCAAGCTGTTGCTGTTGTGTCCAGCATGAGGGGAAGCTAATAAAGGGACGGGCCAAAAGGAGCAAGCCAGGTGGGGAGTCAGGATGAGCTGCACTGCTGAGCTCATCTGGACTCATTATTCCAGTTCAGAAATGAGAAAACGGGGTGACAAGTGCACACAAACAACAGACACTCACGCACTTACACACGTGTTCACAAACACCTGCCCTCATGCTTGTATAAACCCCGGTAGACTGAGGTTTAATCTGTGTGGGAGTCCTTGAGAAATAATGAAGGGTAATGAAGAAAACAGCAACAGCGCAACCATTACAGCGCATTAATGATGCATGCTATAGTTAGGAAATACAACACAGTCTCAGAAACTCTCATTTGTAAGTGTAATTTCAGAGAGTTTTGTTTATCCCGCGCGTCTCGACATGTTTCTTTATGTTCTTAGTTGTGCGAAACACAGAATTCGGGGTCCATCTAAAACAGTTGGTATGGTTTTCAATGACTAACTTAATAAATAAAAGATCAGTTGCTCACATTAATAAAATAAACACAGTTCTGCTGCTTAAATCACCAAAATGTTTTCTAGCTTATTGCATTTTGATACCAAGAAAAAAAAAACCTTGTGTTGCAGTTTTGCTGGTGTTTCCTGCTGGAGGTGACCGTTCCTGGGCTGAAACAAGCACAGATGTGACGGGAGAAAAGCTAAAAGCACAGATGCAGAAAAAAAGTGGGAATGTTGTCCTGCGATAAGAGAGATGGCAAGCGTGTGAAACGTATCTTCACCTGATAAAGTGTTAGAGAGGAAAAGTCCCTGATTAAATGTGTCAGCACTGCCTGTGCAGCTGGAGTTTGCTGACCTCTGTAGAGAGACGCTCCTTTCTATTGCAGACTTTACTCACATGATGTTCTCACACACACACACGCACACGTGCGTATAGTGTTTTTCAGCCATATACGTGCAGCTTGATTGTTTCACCTTTATCAGTCACAGATGGCCACAGTAAATGAGAAGTTCCCATCAGTACCTAACTCCTGTGCCATGCTTGGAAAGAGGCCGGCCTGCAGAAATGGAACAGAAATTTGGAAAGTCTCACAGGGAGATAAATCATAGGAATACATTGCGGTCACTACCAGCGTCACTGTCTCACACATACACAAACTAGCACGCACACCCACGCGTGCGCACTCACTCGTCCTGAGACTGCACTTTTACTTTCCTCAGTGGGCCTCGTGTCCCAGCTCTGACCTCCCCGACTCCACCTAGGGAAATAGATTGCCCGTGTTACCTTTAGATGAAGCGACAGCATTACTCTAGAAGGGAAATACTGCACACATGCATTGTACTGCGGCTGAATCACAACAACAGTAATGTAGAGATGTGGCAACGGCTGCAGACAAAGATGGAAAATGTGGTGAGCAAGTGGCAAAGAGATGGAGGACTTAGATCCAAGTTTGGGATGACCTTTGACCGTCTTTCTCAGCCTGTTATCAGTCTTTTTGTCTCCTTTTCCTTCAAACTTCACCTTTCTACTTATACTATTATGTTGCCTTTGAGTGTACAAACTGGATTAAGTAAATGTGTGGCGCTCTGTCACGGATGCCACGGCCCGTCACTGAAGGAGTGAGCCATCAAGCAAAGAGTGCTGAACCAGCCGCTTCTCACGCCCATTAGTGGCCAGCAAGATGAAGCACCAGTCGCACCAGGTTTAGTTGTTTCTTTTATATATCGCACACTCGCTCCTTCGCGCTCTCCCCATTTCTCCCTTCATAGTGACAATTTTATTGATGGCCTCTCCACTCTGACAATGCAGGTCTATTGCTTTGTCTCTCCTGCCTGCCGGTGTTTTGCCTCGTTCTCCGCGCTTCCTCCAACACCACGTCTCTCTCCTCACCCATGTTTCACACCAGGAATACTCCCTCACCAAGAAAGAAAAAAAAAGTCTTTGCATTAACATAGGGTCTATCAATTTTTACAAATCTGACAGCATTGTAAAAAGAGAGCACCTTCGGATAGGTATATTATATAAATATAAACTTCTTTTACTCTCATCAGGCAGTTTGAGTTGTACACTGAGCTGTAAATTATTGAAATATGTCTGCAGGCTGATTATTGATTATCTTTAAAACAGACTGGGTGAGAAGGGCCTGCCTGTTTTAGTGTAGTGCTCTTTGATTTCTGTTGTAATTTTAAGTGATGGTTCAGATTTATTTGAAATATCTCTATTGTGCAAATTTATTATGATGAGCATCAAAATATCTTCCATAATAAACTCTTATCACGCTGTTAATCTGGTCTTCAGCCTCTGTTTGTTAGTAATCTAACAGGTGAGGTTTCCAACTCTGTTTCAATTTGTTGCACAGGTGTGCCATTTACCAGATTTAGATTAATATGTGTGATATCACTCTATTTGCTGGCAAGTGGGCGAAATGACAAGTGAGTGATAATAATATTAATCAAAAATGTGACCCTGGGTGAAATCCCTGTAGACTATTGCGTTTTGAGGGTGGCTTGCCATTTAGTCCAGCTGGGATTGGATCCTCTGACCCCTAAAAACCCCTTTGCCCTCTCCTATCCACCCCAGATCTCTGTCATACCATAATTCCTTAACCCAGCGCTCCCTTCCGATGAATGTCTCCCTGTCGTAAGTGACCTCCCCCACCCACCTTCCCTTCTCTCTAAGACTCTCTGAGACCGCCAGAGATCGTAATCCATCATACCGAGCGCGGGGAGGAGGTGACAGGATGGAAGGCTGAAGTTCAGTCACAAGCCGATATGGGTTTGAATCGAATGTTGCCGAGATTGATTCATCCTCTGGTGTGTGCGATGCTGTGCTATTTCTGTGTCGAAGTTCCTGGTTCAAATGCCCATTATTTCTTATACTTTGATACACACCCTTAAAAAACACATTCATTCATATGCATGCATGCCTTTGCCCAACACTGCAGGGTGCACAATGCTGCTAGAGATTGATCTTGTGAAAGGGTCAGGACTCAGCCAGGCCCACATTTCAGCCTGTTTATTTTGGGTTACGACTGTCACGCTGCACACCAGCGCTCTGATGGATATGTCCGGTTAAATACTGTTGTGCACACACACATTTACACAAGTGCATAAGCAAACTCCAAAATGCTTAAGGTAAATGGCTTTTGTGGCTGTTTTTCTAGTTGTTCAAACATTAAGGACATTCCCTCCTTAAAGTATCCCTTGGGGAACGTAGGAGATGCAGCAGTTCGGCGTCATTACATTCTTAACTGAACTGTGAGAGAAATAAGGAAACCAGGGGAAGGGAGGAGAGAACATGGGGCATGTACTGCAAACTGACCGAAGAAGCACAACATTCACAGCATATTACTTTGCTAGCCTTGTGGTTTTGAGGAGAAAACAAACAAAAAAAAGTCACCACCGCGACAGCCCTTATTATTAATTCATATTTTTATGCAGTTATTTGTTCTTTTTCGCAGCCTCTTGTAATGATCCCTTACCGAGCTTTGCTTGCCCCTCGATCATGCTGGATGTGCTATGACTGTGATTTTTTTCTTTTTTTCTCCATGGCGTAGACAGATAATGTGTTTCACTTGGATTACGTTTGCTGTAAGGGACACCTAGAGCCCTCAACAGCTGCAGACCAGAGGTGAAACCTAATCATCCAGTCTCTGCTGTCTCCATCTCTTTCCTACTCTTTCCTTCTCTCTGTGCTATCTTTCCCTTTTTCCACTCCCTCCCTCCCTCATTTCCTTTCCTGCTTTTTGAAACTGATACTGTAAGTATTTTAGTCGATTTCAAAAGTGAGGGAAGACAAGATCAAATGTTTAAGAGTACTTTCTAAAACAGCTGTGGTTCCTTTCCACTTTGCAGCTTGGCCCCTACATGATTGTGCTGCTCCATCCATTGGGCATGTCAGCAAAGGAAGTTACATAGCTTGTGTGTGTGTTGAAGGTGACCTTGTGTGTTGCAGAGCTAATAGCTTCCCATTTTGATGTGGAGTGTGTCCTAACCGTTGCCTGTGCCTGTTAGAGTGCTCTGGGATCATTCCCAGGCTTGGCCAAGGTGCAGAGGATGCACAGAGATTTGATGTTGGTTCACTCACCACCAGTGCGCTGCACTAAGCTGCCGATCTACTCCACTGAGAAACAAATGTCAAAGGTTTGGAGCTTCAGGGACAGACACATGGTTTCACAGAGGAAAACTAGCTACCTCATTTATATGTAATGCAGTAGGACCAGGTGCAGTGAGATGACATCACATGGCGAATGAGACTGGGAGCTGTGGCATGTGTGGCCACCTGCTTCTGCAGCTGGGAGGATGATTAGCAGCTAGCCAGGCTGATTATTAACCGGCCAGACACTGATCCAGCCAAAGGGACAGACAGACAGACAGACCGGGACACTGACAGACGTCGCACATTGCCAGATATGAGCCGGCATATTTGCTGGCACAGTGGAGACCAGTCACCAGACAGACTTGCCCAGACCACTTCAGTACTAGCATGGCCAAAGGCCAGCTGAATAGAAATCAGAACTCCCCATTCAAATGCTAAGCAGAATCTTATCTCAGTGCCTCTTGCTGCTGGCCCTTGTGCTCTACACTGTACAGGGCAAAGCTATTAGTGAAAATGCAGGTGCCGAATCTATCTCTGTTTCACTGTGTGTGCGTCTGTATGTGTGTGTGTGTGTGTGTGTGTGTGTGTGTGCAGATGGTTGTGTGGTTAGTTGTCTTTTTGTCTTTGCTTTCTGGTTTGGTTAAAAAAAATATGGAAAATGGATGATATTCATGTCATATTGTTGGTGTGTTTTTCAATGAATCTTGTTAGCATAATAGTCTAAACTTAATAATGACACACGCAACAGTACTCACCACCCAGAGAGGCAGAAATGAAGGCAGTGAATCATCTGAAGTGTAGCTATTATTTCAGGGATTTGTCTGGGATCTACCAAGATCCTCTTATACCACAGGAAATGAAATCTAATGACACTAAGTGATCA
>VUQK01004338.1:22613-34226 GCA_015106715.1 Bujurquina vittata | reverse complement strand
AAAGAATAGTTTAATGTTGAGTGGGCGGGGGGGGGGGGGGGGGGGTGTCTAACTGATGAGTGCACTCATTTGACTCCACCAATCTTTAGAAGCCATTAACGTTCTCCTGTTTCATGCACAAATTAGACCTCCACACACAGAGGCACACAGGCACAATGGCACATAGATGTTTCTCACTCACAAGGCAAGGTTTGTAAAGGCACATATGCACTTGCACACACATGCCTGTGCCCACACACTGTAACAGACTCCAAATTCCCTCTTTGTCGTCCAACTGGCACAATCAACATTTGCCCATTTGAGCCCTAAATGGCACAGTAAGGGAAAAATGAACCCCAAGACACAGCGTTGTAATGGAGCTGAAAAGAACAGCTTAATTGGCCAACATAAGCCATGCCCAGGCATTAACTGTGAAATTTACATGTTAGCTGTGCTGCCATCTTTCTTTTGAAGGTCCCTGTGGTGTTTGTGTGGAACAGACACATGAATCCCAATTCTGACACTTCATGAATATCGATCTAGGCTTCTGTTGCTGTGAGGGGTGGGGTGGGGTGGGTGGGCATTATTCAAAACATGCTGAGTGGGATACATCTGCAATTAGTCGGCTGATAATTTATGCAGCTAATGTGCTATTAGTTTAATTGCCTGTTTTTGGTAATTTACTTATCCTCTCTCACACAAAACCCCAGGAAAAAAAATTAAAAATATCCTAAACAATACAAATTAGCTACAATTTAGAAATGCCAGCTCGTTAGTCTCAGTTTTCCACCAGAAAACATTAGTTTAAAGATAAACGGGTCTTCTTATCAGGTTCTCTGACTCCAGCCAGAAGGGAGTTGTCCACATAATTCAGTTCCATTCGTAGCAGTTAAGGGGTTGATAGGCCCGTTGTACCTTTGGGTCCAGATAGGCTGACCTTTGGCCAGGTCTGGATGTGACCTCCCATTGATTGACCATCATCTGACCCCATGGCTTGAAAACAGAGCTGCATACAGGCCCATTTGGCAGTCTGGAGAGGATCTGTGGCATATACTGCTAATACAGTTATGCTAGTGTTATTGGGAGATGTATGAAAGGAGAAATGGCTCAAGAAGGCTGGGTTATTCCTGTGTCAGAGGAGGAAGAGCTCAGGTAATTTAATTATAGATTAAAGGATATGAGCATCTGACAGCTTTTTCATTCTTTTAGTATACCCTGCTCGGGTTCTGTTGTGGGGAGCATAATCTCAAAACTAGATTGCTGCTGGATCTTTGATTCTTATTACCAGCTTTATGACTGATTGGGCTCAAATAGGTATTATGTTCTTTACCAAGTTTTATTTCCCCCCACAAAGAAACACATTCCTAAAGGCTATACTGAATTTGGTTTTCTTTCCCTCCATCTTGCAGCTCTTCAGCCCACACCACTCTTCCTCCATTTCTTCCTTATCCCTTAAATTGATGCTCGCTCACTGGCTGTAGATGGCAATAACATCAGCCCTGCAGCCAACATGCTCATCCCTTTCCCCTTCTTGCTATGAAAATTCAAATAGCTACCTTGTGATTGACTGCTAACAGAATTAGCAGAAGTTCTCATAAACCTTAATTAGTAACTCGACTCGATAACGGATGCTCATGAAGGCAGGAGACAGCCATGTAACTGAGAGGAAGAAAAAAAGAGGAGGGGTCTACTGTATCATTCACGTCAGCATCACTCAATAGTGCCAACTGGGGTGTTGATTGTCATAAATGTTCTCAGACCCTAAATTTTCACCAACATGCCACACCCCCGTCACCTCACAAGAGCATCTCACCTCTCCTCGCTGCTTCCATGTGCCAAGCAACACCGCCCTCGGTCTCCTATCTCTGTCTCTCTTTTCTCACACGCAGCAGGGGGATGGTTGGCCCAAGAGCGTGGCATCATTAACTTACTTGAGTGGCAGACGTTAGACGTGCAGAGGGCTGTCCTGTCCCACCCCCCTGCTGGGTGTCCCTCAACCCCCATCACTCCTTCCTGTCATCCTTCATCTCTGCATTTCTTGATTCTTCACCCCCAAAAAAAGCCGTCCGCACATTTTATACACGTGATGCTCAGTCAGCCGTAGATGACGGGACGCATTAAGGCTCGCATATCCAATTTCAGCCACACTTGTGTTGTTTCTTTTTGTTTTTTTAATATAATTTGAATTACAAGCATGTGTATATGTAGTAAATGTGTTTTTTCCATGTATAAATGTCAGTTTTGATATTCAACCTCTTGTGAATGGCTCCTTTAAAGTGTGACAAGTCCATAGCCCCTCAGTGTATGGAGTTTTTGTTATTGCCACCAGTGCGGCACGTGCTGCTGAGCTCCTTGTGGCGCAATGCCCTTTCTCATTAATCACAAGGCCCACGCTGCCTGAAGCCCTGACAACTCACAACCTGGTGGCCTACCACCTCCCCTCATGTAGACTGTGAAGGCTGCACCATTATCAGCTCACAGGACGAAGGCGCCACACTAATGACAGCTGCCGGTGGTATATGAGCCAGCCTCCTTTTTAAATTGAAACTCCTCATTCATGTATCCCCCACCAGGCTTTTTGGTTTTCACTTGTCTCGGGTTCACAAGTTTTGAAGCACCGGGGCAAAGGTCAGTGGATTTGCCCTGTCGTCACAGCAACTCTCAACAACATCATATGTCAGAAGAGTTGGTCGACCATAACGGAGGCAGGCGGAGAGCTCTGCCCAGCCAGCCACGTCTTTCTGGAGAGCAGAGGAAGCAGGCCAGAAGGGGAGAGAGCCGGCTTTTGTTAAGCATACCCTCTCCCTCTTCCTTGGCTTCAGTCTGTGTCCGGAGTAATGGGAGCTGTGGATGGGTATTTAGGCTTTTATGGGTGGAGTGTGAAGAGCTTGTTGGGGTCCAAGTCGGGCTTGTACTGTGGGGTGCAGGGGCTCAGAGCAGTGCTGTGGTCTAGTTGTGTCATGACCGTGCAGCTGAGCTGTCACTTGTCTCTAATTGGCTTAGATCAGCCCACGAGAGGCTCAAAGCTCACTGACCCACCCTCTGTCTTTCACTGTCTCCCTCTTTCTACCCCTCTCTCATTAGCTATCTTTCTTTTGCCAACCTAAAACAACGGTTTCCACGTGGTACTTAGCATCACTCTGTTTGATCCAAAAGCTCTCTGTTGTTCCACAAGGCCTGGCACTTTCTCTGCCCCCAGTTATGTCTTGTTATGAGGAAGAATCCTTGTGATGAGCAGGGTAGTAGAACGATGAGGGAGGATATATAGAGAGGCTCGATCTAATCTCGATTGGAGACCTCATTGATCTGGAGGGCTGGGGTCATCACAAGGTCATCATAAGGAATGATGATAACATTGTTCATCTTTAGGGAATAAGCATATCACAGTCTTTCACGTGCCATTACTTCTCAAATCTGTCCCAACAACAACTCATCTCTAACACTACCTTTAAAGATTTATCCTGGAACCACAGCTAGTGAATATTCTGTGTGCTGTTCCGAATCCTGCCAGTGTGGGGGTCTTTCCTGAGCTGCGTAGGATTTACTATGTGTTCCTATGTGTTACTGTGTGACAGGGAATGACCCTGTCGCATGCATCCCTGATGATGATCTAATTGGATGAAGTGACCTTTCTTCACTGTAATTTTGAAGCGTCCTTGGTCTTTGGGGGTGGAAACAGATTAAAAAGCAGCAGGAGCGTGATGATTGATGTGTGCTATGGGTGGTGGTGTGGTCGCGGATGGACAGTGGCAGGTAGAGCGACAGTAACATATGAGTCCACAGTTGTTGAACGAGGGTGTGCAGACTGATACATGGGAAGTGGCCACACCCATCCTGACTGATTATCGCCTTTTTGGTACATCAGTGTTTTCTAATGGGGAGGGAAGCCTGTGCCATCCTTTGACTGAGGAGTGATGAAGGTCGGTTGTTTGGTTTGAGCATTTATCTGTGTAATTTTTAATTTTCTTATATTGGTTGAAGTTTGCAGTGGTGAACGTAGGGTGGAAGTGGTTACGCTGACATGAATTGCTTGCTTGAATGAACTACATTTTTCCTTTCATTGTAGTAAATCACAGAAGCATGTCTGAATGTTGAGGGGGGAAAAATTGAAGCGTTGCTTTGGGAAAGAGAGGTGGGGGTGAGAAAAATGCACCGCACACATCATATTATTTCTTTGGCATACAAACTGTAGGCATAAATATTTGCAATATAAAGGAGTATGTTTATTCTTGAGTTTGGCTGTTGATTTGCTGTGTGTGTGCGTGTGTGTGTGTGTTTGTGTGTGTCAGTATGACATTTACTCCGCTTTCCTTTATAGCCAAGATGAACTGAAGTGTGGTGAATGGGGTTGTTTTGGTGCATTGACTGGTGGATCCTATTTTAACAGCGTATGAAGCTGGAACTAATTCCTGCATATTTATTTGGCCTGGTCTTAGCAAACTAAGCACTTACCCTACTTGAAATTCTACACAATGCTACCAGGAGCAGACTGTAGTTTGATAGCAAAACAGCTTTATACAGCCTTCGGAAGACTGAGCAGAAACATTCAGAAGCCTCTGGATGTCAAAATCATTTCCCTATAAAGTGCATAGAAGTATTTATTAATACGACATTTTAGAATTTTATGTCATTTAGTCCCAAACTCATTTGACAGCTATGCTACAATGCAGCGCCTTGGATTAACAGAATTCAGAATTGCTGGAAAAATTCAGTTTGATCACTTGAAATCACTGAGTTATCGTTCTCTAAACGAGTTGCTTTGTCGAGGTTCAGCCAAGCCCTTTGTCTTTATAGTCTCTACATTTCATCCTACATGAGCAGAGAAAAAAACAAGTAAAAAAAACAGCATGTGAGGAGGAAGGCAAGTCTCATCTTGTTCCCTCAGCCATCTCAACCAAGCCTGAGATGCTTTTGTTGTGGGCTGCATTTGAAAAGATCAGCTTTAACAACCAAAGCAAATATCCATGGAAAGGCTTGTGAAGGGAGGACTTTGAACCTTCTGTAGAACAGGTGTGTTTTATAGCACTGTGTTTCTCTTTTGGTCTTTAATGCTCTGCAGTCCTACATTGTGTGTGTGTGTGTGTGTGTGTGTGTGTGTGTGTGTATATTTCTCAGTGGTTGAAGCTCCACTGTAGCGATGAGCCAGTCCCTGCAGGGGGGCCGCAGTCAACCCTGTGCCATGTGAGAGCTGCAGGGAGCGGGGCTAACGAGGTGTCCAGGCAGCTGACAGCTTTGTCCTGCCGCCTGCGAGTGGCGATGGCACAAAGAGGGTCCTGCAGAGAGTACTGTCTGTTCTTTGTGTCTGCCTTTCTCCTCTGCCCGGGACTTGTGCTACAAAAGAAAGCCACGCAAGAACGCGTTATGGCATCAGGTGGATGAGCCGCTGTGCCTGTCCTCCATTTCCCTCCTCCCCATTTGCCTCCTCTCTAGAGCAGAAAAAAAGAAAAGCATGTATTTTATCCTTGGATTGCTTTGAATTTAGGTGTCATGTAGTTGCTAGCCTTGTGCTAATTTTTTCCAAAGCTTTGGCAATTACATATATATTATTCATCAATCATATAGTTTTATTAGCTCTCCCGTCTCTTCTCTCGCCCTCTTTCCTGCCACATTTTGCTAAGTTCAGTGGCGATCCAAATGGGAGACAGTTTTCTGTCATGTGTTTGCTGCTTCTATTTGCTCAGTCTCCCCTCTTCCTCTCTTTGCTCTTGTCTTTAATTTATGAACTGCTACACTTGAGTGGGCCTAGCGTCTGTTTAAACCAGCACAGCGCCTGTGTTTGTCCTCTCTGTCCCCGCTCCACAGGAAGCTCATCTAGAGCCTTCAGTGCTTAATGCCACTGCAGGAGGTGAGCAAGAAACACGCAGACTTGTGCGGATCCTCTGCCCACTGGAGGGAGAGGTTTGAGGCTTCTTTTAAAAGGCCAGAGTCATTTGTCTTTGTTGCGTTTTATCTCCTAGGAATTGTTTAGAGAGAATAAGACAACCAGAGAGATAAAGGGTGAAAGCGCGAGCAAGAAAACATGTCTTTCTCCCAGGAATTTCTTTGTAGATGGTGTGAATGTTTCTCATCTGGGCAACTGCTCTGAAGCTAGGTTCGGCTGTGTTCTGTATTCAGGGACCTTTGATGAGCGCTTCTATCATTATGCATTTTCCCTTCTCTGGGTGTGCACCGTTTCATCCTCATAGTTTCAAACATTAGTTTAAAAAAACTGAACTAACTTTTTCTCACAGTGTTCTTTTTTAAAATCACCTTTTAGCTGTACTTACTGCTGTAAAACAAACGTAGTCAACAGCCAGTGTGTGTTTGTCTCGCATGATTAACATTTAATCATGTGGACCGTAGGTCTGATCTTCCTGTTATATTGTCCTCGAGTGGTCAGAGAAGCAGTGTTTGCTCTGTGAGTCACCATCATGAGCTGAATCGCCACATTAAAACCAGACCTGCTCAGTTAGTGTTTAAGGAGACATCTAAGCTGATCAACAGTCCACACCTTTGGCATCAGCGATTCATCCTCAATTCACAGCGTTACTGCTTTGTTTTATATGTGAATCTTCTCTTTCTTAGCTCAACCGAGTGTTTCCATATTGCAGAAGTAATCGGATTTAAAACAGAGGAACACGGGGGCAGACAACCAAGAGAGAGACCCACAAAAATCACAGAAAGGTTAGGATGGAATCCCGAAGGACTACAAATCCCTTCTCTGAAATCTCATTGTTTGGAAACCATGAAACCGGATTCCTGTAACAAGTCTCTGATCAGTGGAGCCTCGGCCCAAAGGACTCAATTAGACCAGAACGGCCCTTTCTGACCAGGCCTTTATTTTGCTTCCTACTCTCGCCCAGCATGCTGCTACCACTGCAGAGGAGCTGCTTAATGCTCCAGACTGGGAGCAAAGCCATACAGCACACCGAGCAATCACATCACTCAGCCTTTGCCCCTCTCATTACACACAAACAGTATAAATCCACACCAGAATGTGTGCATGCCCGTGTCTGTTGCTTCACAGCGAACCCATGGCACTCATCTTGACTCAGTGTTTTAATTGGCGGAACGACTATGGTAAACATATATTAAAAAAGCTGGCAGAAAATAGCAGTTACTGAAACATCCCTGCAGTTGGAGGCAGGAATCCAGAATTTAATTTCAGTCATTTTGCCCTCCTTCACTTATGATTAGAGTGAATTATGATAATTTCTTGATTATGGTTTGGCCCCTGCCTGTGAGGACACCACTTGTCTGAGCTCAACAGAAGAGTGCGACCGACTGGATCTGCAGTGTTGAACACTTGCCTCTGAGATGCTATAAACACAAGCTGCATTTGGTTCTGTGTTTGTCTTCAACTTGCCCCACAGTTATTGAAGCACATTCAGCTAATGATGCAAGTATATTCTTTTATTCAGAGCCATGTTTGCAGAAGCGCGTCGCTGTTCATCTGCAGTTCAACATTCGAGTTTTATAAGTCTCATCTAAAGGTGCAAACAAGGAACGAAATGAAAGCGGCGGAGGAAAGATATGAAAGCGCTCGGCCTGCATGCATAAATTAATGTATGTATGACAATGAGCGAGGGCATGTGTGACACAGAGGAGCATCAGCAGTCGGGTCAGCAGTCTCCCATGGTGTGCAAACACAATGCCATATCACTAATTCACATTCAATCAGTAATTCAAGTAATACAAGCTGGATCAGCCGCGTGGCTTTCTCCACACGAAAGTCCATTAGAGCTCCATTTATAAAGCAAAATTAGTTGTTATAGATTTAATAAGTGACCTAGGCTGTGACAGACTGGGCACAGTATGGGAGACAGTGGCTGGAGGTCCATGGGGAAATGAGCGCCACATCACCAAAGCCCACTCGTAATGACTTCTGTTGAGACTTGATAATGTCTACTAATTAGTTAATCAAAGACAATGGCCCTCTACATACACCTCCCACCTTAACAGCTTCTGTCTGCTTCATTGAACAACAGCTCAGAGTGTAAAGCCTTGAAATCCCCATTCACGCTCATCACTGGCAGCGGACACACCTGGTTGGACTTGGTGTATGCCTGCAGTAAGCTGTACAACACATTAATTTGCTGAATTAATGTTAATGGATGCACGCACAAGAAATATGCAGTGTTCAGTGTTATAAAACATGTAAAAGGATAATGAAATATAAAAGTAATAACACTTCATCTCATACGTGGTGTCCATGCTGGTCAGAAGGTCGATATAAAGACCCTCAGGGCTGGACAGACTGGGAAAACAGTGCATTGACAAAGTGTCTCAGCATCCCTTGGAGCTGCCATCATAGGGTGAGTAATACTCTGTTTTCTCCCTAATCAATTAGTAAGCCTTCATTAGCTAGGCCATTCATTACAGTGCTGTGTCAGGGACGGGGACGTGGTGCAGTGGTTGCCCCTGGGATGGGCACGTCAGTGGGTGCTGATACATGACAAGGCTCTCACAATTGCTCTTGCATCTAAAGAGGACACAGCGATTACTCTGTTCCCCAGTAAAGCATTAACTGCGAACAGCCAGATCAACATTACTTTGTTGTTGCACAGCCAGCCAAGTAAACATTATTCATTTTAATCACGAGCACAGGCAAATATTATTTACTGCTCTTACACAGCCAAATATTCATTACGCTGTATTGTTTCAGCCATTTACTGTAATTTATTTTTCAACTAGAAATGCTATTTCCATCCAGCAACGTATTTATTTGGGAGCCTACAGTGCATACTTGGGGGATTCTTAACATAGAAAAGTGCAAGAGGCCCTGCTTTTAGTTCAGTACCACATAGTTACACATCCTAAACAGATCCCAATTACTTTCTCATAGCCCTTGTGAATATTACAGTAGCTTGTGAGCTGTGCTGCGAATCATTAATATAAAACAGATGTTAGGCACATTCCCCGGTGCACCAGCTCTCATTGCCGTAGTCAGTACCACCGCAGCAGTGTCAGCAGTGCTTGTTGGATGCATATTTAATAGAAACACAAATTATCGTGCGATGCAAGGGCAGGAGAAAGAAATCGTACGACCCTGCTTTGTGTGTGTGTGTGTGTTGGTTCGTCAGTGTATGTTTGTGACCAGTGTAAAAGACGCCCACAGCACAGTGTGAGCCTTCTCTCCATGTTTAATGACCTGTGCGGTGGAATAATGTTGAGAGGCAGACAGAGATTAAAGGAGCAAGATATTGAATAGTCCTATGATGGATGAGACCTGTTTGGAGATCAATTAAACAATAAGAAATTAATTCTGCCAGGGACATGCTCATTAGGGACTTGGTGAAAGGGGGGTTGGGGGGTCATTTTTATATTGTGATAATTTTGACCCTTCTAATGTTTTTGAAGAATATGGATGGCATTCATTTACAGTTTTATTTCATCTCATTCAAGCATTTATTATTTACTAACACCGAATCTGATCACATAAAAAAACCCACAATAGGTCGGCTGCGTGACGAATGGATTTCTGCTTGCGTGCTGCTGCTCTCCGGAGCTTTCCTTTATGTTCACCATATTGCTGATTGTGTTTAAAGGCCAAAGCTTGCACTGAGAAGATGCTGCTATCAACCTTGGGCCCCACTGTGCAGTCTCGCCTTTGTGCTGTCCGCTGCGGCAGATTTGGCTAAGCACAAGAATAAAGGAAAGTCGGCTAATTACAGGAGCAGGTCATATCAAAGGATTGCTGTGCGATGCAGAGTCAGGAGCCAGCAGATGTGAGTAACAGCTGCCATGTTGAGTGTCAACCTTCTCGCTGCTGTCATTCTCCATTTGCTCTGTGCACGAGTAAATAACGTGTTGTCTTAATTCATTTGCTTCCACTTGCAACAGCCGGAGCGTAATGGATTCTAATATTAAACACGATCCAATTCCAGCGTGCAATTAGTTTGTAGCTCCACCTATTAACACTTACATATTAATGACATCTCCCAGGATTTGCTGAATGGTTGTTGTGGGCCTAGCTGTTGTCGGAGTGGGACACAGCAATTGGCAGGTGCCAGTGGTTGGGGACCCATCAGTCTAGCTGCCAGTGGAGACGCTATGGAACTTCTGTGGTCCTGTGGCAGAGCCAGCCTCTTCCCCCTCCATGGGGAAGACTAACCTGATGTGCTGGCTCAGGGGTGAGCACGCAGACGGACAGGCGGAGCTAGCTGCCAAGCTGGGCCAGCTCTGCTCGGTATGTGGGGGGTTTTCGATGTGCTACTAAGTGGAAGTTGAAAAGATGGCGTGGGGGTGCAGCTGCTAAGTGGTCAAGGGTACACTCTGTACAGATGGGGGATGCTGAACAGATGTTTTAGGGGTGTATGTTTGTCTTAAGGGGGTGACATGGTCAGTGAACGGCCGTCGGGGGACCGCACAGAGGACATTTGTTGTAGGGTTGGGGTTATTTGTTGCCTGCTGTTTTTCAGAGGCTATTCAGAACACGGTGAAGATTAAGCTGTTGATGGTGAGGCTGCAGTCAAGTACAGTAGCTCTGCGCACTTTTCTGACGTGTGTATTCACGTGTTCCTATCTGTTGTTTTACCATGAAGATGTTAATGCTGCCGCTGGGTTAGCAGGCAACTTGCATTTTTGTTCTTCTGCCTTGTATTGTAGGGCATTGATGAAGTACATTCATCATAGCACTCCTTTCATCCCTGGCCTGCCTGTCTGACTGTTTGGTGTGCTTTTCTTTGGTGCGTGGCAAAACAGATTGGAGTTTTCATTAAGGGAGAAAAATGTCAGATTCTTGACAGCTTTTGGTCTGGACATATGCTCTGTTATAGCAAACACGAAGCCTAGAAAATCTCTCTCTCTCATCTCTATCACTCTTTTTCTATCAGCCTGTTGCGTTCGGTTTCTGCCTGCATTTTTGCTTCACCTGCAGTCGAGGCGAAATACTTGCCTGGATCTGTTTTTCATATTTGATGGAGCTTTTTTTTTTATAATTGGTATATAGAGATGGGTCTTTGAGTATGGATCATGGCTCTGTAATGACTCTCTCCATGTGTATGGGTGTGAGTGTAGGGTGTAGACTAGCACTGAATGGGAATGAGATGAATGCTGGATGGAAATGAATTTCTAAAGGCCATGGTGCTTCATCACTAGCCTACCACTGCCTGTCCCACTCCTGCCTGAATAACACCAGAATTATCACTCAGAGGGAGGAGAGAGCGATGAATACCTCCAGCTACTACACCCTGGGGACTTGGGTACCCCCCGCCTTCCCCTGTTGCGTTCGCTTTTACAGATACACATATGTGCACATAGACACACACACACACACACACACACACACACAAATGTGCTGCACACTCACACAGGTAGCGATTGGGAAGGGGGGGCTAACATTATCCACTAATGGTGTGCTCCATTAATCATACAATGATGAAGGCCATTTCCTTTATTTAATTGGCTCCCAGTATCTCTGTGCCTTTGTTGCATGTCATTTCAGACTCTTGCTGGCAGTGTGCTTGTGTGTGCGGGCCACTCTTTGAGCTAACGGAGTGCAGCATCAGGGTGTGGCTGAGAGCTCTGGAGACATATCAAACAAGTGTCTTTTGTATCAGTTCACAGCATATCTCTAATAGACTGAACAATATCATGACCCCCCCCCCTTTTTTTTTTTTTTTTTTCTTTTTTTTTTTTTTTCTTCCTTGTTTT
>VUQK01004338.1:2979-14166 GCA_015106715.1 Bujurquina vittata | reverse complement strand
GCCTCTGTGAGGAATGGGGTATTATGAATCAGGGCCAGATGTCCAGGTGTTTGCTGATAGTGAAGTCTTAATTATATTCACATGGGTTACAGAGAAGCTGTTACACACGCGCGCACACACACACACACACACACACACACACACCACTGATCTCAAGGGGGCAGATGTACAAGCTATTGTCTTAATTTCATTGCCGACTTTTCCTCGATGTGCTCTCCTTTACCCTCCCTTTCTGGCCCAGTTGCGACTGGCCTGCTGTTGCACACTCCCAGTATTTCAGAAAATTAGATGAGCAGAATGCATTACATCCCACTGGAGAGACACGTAGCGCAGGGAGCTTTAAAATTTTTTTTTAACAAATGATATCAAATCAGGGAAAGGAAAGTCTGTCAGCTTTGAAATTACTGATCATCCGGGTCTTTCTTGTTTCTGCTCACTGAGAGTTGCAGAGAGCGTAGAGAGAAGCAAAGAGGATGGGAGGTATTTGACTCAGCATGTGTTCCTCATCCCTCATTTTTCTCTTATTTGTCATTAGTTATTGAGGACAGTCTTTCCAGGGCTGATGGTGTGCCCACATTCTTTGATGAAGCACGGCACAAATTGTCCTGGGGGGTAGACAGAGGATCTGAACTTCACCTCCAGGTTGACAGCGGGTTGCTGAGAGTCACACCCCTTTAAATATTTCTCTTTTATAGTTTCTAAGGTAATGGCTTCATGTACTTCATGATGGCTGAAATGAGTGCTGTTTCCCAGTTGGCCTCTTTAGTCTTAGATAATAATAAAAAAGAAAACATGCAGAGATGATTTTATTTTAATAGAGTAACCATATTGTCTATATAGCTCTCGCAGACTCTTCGTTGCAGTAGTGACAGCCACCTCGGTCAGAGTGGTGTGGAGGTGGTGTCGTGTCTGTGGAGAGGGGGTCAGATGGACGAGGTAATTACCCGGATCAGTGAGCATGAAGGTGGGGCCATGGACCGCTGTCATCACCAGGCTAACAGCTGGAGGCTAAAGCCCCTTCAACAGCTGGGTGATTACATACACACTCCAGCACAAACACACACACACACGCAAACACATGAGCTCAGTCCACAGGAATTATCTTCACCTGGACTGAAAAGAGTTCAGAGCTGTGATAATTGAAGGCAACTACTTTACTCTTTCTTTACTGAGCTGTGAACACGCGAGGTCCTCCCTCTGTCCTGCTGTTCATATCGTCATTAAGACTCTATGAGAATGTGACCTCCCCCCATTTTCTTGTGCTTTTGAGCTATTGACATCCCCGTCTCTCTCTTTTATCCTCCTACATGTAGAAAATAGAGACATTAATGGCGCGGGCAGCCCTACTGTGTGAGTTATTATACTGCTCTTTCCCTAATGGAGAAAAATTTAATTATCAGCTAATTTGCTGTGTTGTCTCTGGTGACATGAAGTTCCCCATAGTGTCGGCTCCCATTAACTGCTCTGCCATGACTCCTTTATTCAGACACTGGGAGTGAAGAGCACAGGTAGGCGCACTAAAATGATAAGCTTTTTGCCCTCTGTGGTACCTGCAGTGTAGACCTGTGTGCTGGTATGTGGGAATTTCTGGCAAAAGAAATAATTCCGTCCTCTGTTAGGACCTTTAATGACAGGCCTCCTTTAAAAATAAGGAACCTGTATTAAAGCTAGTTTGTCATATTGTTATCCTCTAAGCGTGCTCCTCATTTATCTGTCTGTCTCTGCTCACAACCACCGGGTATAATAATAGTCAGCAGTGGGGCCGTCTTGCTTGCACATATAACGTTGATGTCATCCAGTGGGACCATTAAAACAATGTGTTATGATTGGGCGTCTTCAGCGGTGAAAGGGATTGATTTCCATTTACCCCCCATTAAATCCTCAGACATCTGGCATGCCTTTGCCAGCATGTTACCAACTCCTCCTTTTTGTTTTCTGTTGAAATATTCAGGAGTACCTCTTGCTTCCTTGCACTTACTACCTCCCTGTCAAAATAGGCTCACCCTAATTTATTTATATATTTAGTGTTAGGGTGCGAGTGTATACTATGCGGGCTTTGTGCATAATCCGCTGACAGCTGAATTGAAATCAAGTGATATTATGTGATTACGATGTGACTCCGTAATTGCTTTACCCCCCTCTAGTGTGTGAGTGTGGTTTTTGTGTACCTGCATGCGTGTGTGGTGTCTGTAAATGAGCGGGTCTGTGCGCGAGTGGTTGCGTCTGTGCTGTAGTGAGGCTCTGTAGATTCTGGCATTGTGTTGTTGTATGTTAGACCTGCAGGCCAAGCGTAAAGACTGAGAAGGCACATGAAAAAAACATGATTATCATCCCACTGCAGTGCACACAAAAACCTAATTGGAGAGAGGGACCCCTTCTTTAATTAGTGTTACAGCAGGTTCATTGGGCCATAGTTTTTATCTTTATGTCAGATACGTGGCTTTGCTTTGTTTTGCTATGATAAACTTTGTATTTAACACAAGGTTTTTGAATTGCTGTGTATCTTGTTTTATCCAAGAAAGCATCATTTCACTGCGGACAGCGCTCCAGTTTCACCATCTTCAATCTGAATATTCTAGTGGCTGTTATTGAATTTAGCTGGAGGCTCTGTCAAAAGGGGTATAAATATGTGGGTCAGAAGTGAGAAGTGTTTGGCCACCCCCGTCTTTGCTCTCACAGCCATTAGAAGTAACACCACACAGATGTTTATCCATGCGTATCTCGCCTGCAACACAATATCTTATCAGCAGAGAATCCACACTAACCAAATCAATTAGAGCCTGTGAATATCTATGGATCTGCAGTGCGAAAGCATAAACATCCCCCAGCTCCTCTTGAGAACAGTCAAATTAATAACTCTAAGTGGATAATGCCCTTGTTCCTATCAACATCAAAATTGAATTTTTGCAAACAGCTGAAATATAGCTAGGGCTTGCTGAATTGTGGTAGTCAGCAATACAGGCATTTGCTTTGATAGTTGGGTATCCTAGGGTCCCGATCTGCACATTGAAATTCAAAATGCAAATTCTTAACAGTATCTAATTGGCAGGGGGTGCTTAATGTAAAAGTGTTCCTGGAGCCATTTCTTTGCAGACGCTCTCAGTTCAGCATCGATTCTCCGCTGAGTGACAAAGAGACTGTGAGCAGAAATCTGCTGTGTGGCGAAATAGTCGTCGTGAGCAGAAATGGGTCAAACGGAAGTCAGGTCCACTGGTTAGCTGTAAAACTGGGGACTCTTGGGGATAGGAAGCAGCAGTGTTTTGAAAATGAGCGGAAAGGACAGCATAAGTGCTTTTTCATAATACATAGTAACATGAGGGCCATCATAGCACCCCCAACCTTTTTTTTAAATGCCAATCGACTGTTCAGATCTCATGGCAATCTCTTATTTGTGCTGTTTTATCCACCATGCACCATCTACAGTACAGTGACAGGAGCAAAATAACACACTCATTTAGAGAGTCCTTGTGCTGGCACCACTTAGACTTTATCCATTCACATTGCTGTGATGGTATGGTTGAGAAGAACGCATCTGAATAATCAGAGAGATAGAGCCGTTGTACTTGGTATTGTCAACAGTCTCTGAAGCGGCAGTACATCAGCCTGGACTGCCTCAGTTGTTTGTCCCTGGAGTTTGTTAAAGTAAATCTGGCTCTGATTAGCTCTTTTAATAAGATAAAGTGTCTGCTCTTTGGAGTGGCTCATTCTTCCTGGGGAACAGGCTTCTATGGGTTTTCCGTGTTGTACTTTCCAAGGACTTTGTCGTATTTTATTTCCCATCATAAATTCAACTCAGTCGTGACCCTGATTCATACATAACCTTTCTTATGCTTTTCAGACTGTTTTGCTCAGTGGACTTTTGCTCATTTCAAGGCCATTTCATAGCCTTCCTGATTATGTTTTCTACCTCCTCCTCTTCTTTTTTTTCTGCTCAGTCCTCCTGTCCCTCTATGACACGGTGTCCTTTTTGTCCTCCTTCATTCCCTTCGTCAATTGACTCCTCTCCATCGCGAGTGGATAGTTTGACTAAGTAGTCCTTGTCTTTGTCCAGTATGTCATCTACAATGGCCCTTCAGACGGCCAAGAAAATGGATAAAATGTTAGAAGCAGCAACATGGACTCAGAGGGCACTGTCCTCTTTCTTTCAATGTCAGAAGAAAAGTAGTGTCAAATAAGCAGCAAATAACTGAAGCAGGCAATACTGAAGTAGAGGCAAATAAGATGCCACTGAGAACCATATGAACCATTTATTATGTATTAATTTTCTCAGCGTTTTCAAATGTTTTAAATGCACATAAACACAATAGTGTTTTTAAAGTGGTCATTGAAACGCATGAAAGGTCACGAAAGCCGCTGTCTCGTCTCTCCTTTGTCCTCCTCGTGCCGCAATAGTACGTGAAGTTATTGGGCTCCGCCGTGATCTGATACAAGGGGAGATGGGGTCAGGTAATCCACTGGCCTGCCTGCAAACACTCTTTCATGCTAGACTACCTTTCAATAAATAAGAAATGTTGTCTCCGTCTCCAATATAATATTAACCCGATCCCTCCAATGGAGAGTGTAAGGGGTGGGGGTGGACACCTCCTGGGTTTGTGGTGGAGGAAAGGCCTCCAGGCCATGCTGCTAATGGATACACACGTATACAGTGTTTGAGGATTAGATGGAAACCCATCTAGGGGGAATATAGTCCAGGAAAGAAGAGGAGGGGGAGTACAGGCATCTCATTTGTGCTCATTTCAACAAGAAGTCATCATCAAACATCACATCTTTAACTCGTGGTCACAGAGTTCAGGGTACAGAATCAAGACAAAACATGTATGTCAGATGGCATCCCTGTCTCTGCAACACAGCGAGTAAGTCAGGAACCTTGGCATTATTTTGAAAATATATATCAGAGTTAGAAAATTCTTGTCAAACTGACTCTGAGAAATTGGTCTCTTCATATCAAGCAGGTTAGATTATTGGAACTATTTGCAGCACTCTGCAAATCATCGGTAGGACAGCTCATTCAAAATGCAGCAGCCAGAGTCCTAACAGGTATGCGGAAATTTGACCATATCACCCCAGAATTGGAGACACTCCATTGGCTCCCAGTGCAATAAAGAATTAACTTTAAAATCCCTCTAATAGTTCACAAAGCTCTCAATGGTTTGGCCTCTCAGATCTTTTAAATGTTCTTAGAATCAGATCCAAGTATGCTGATGATGCTGTCAGTTACTGTTGTACTGATTTTTGGAACAAGCTGCCTGCTGACCTGAGATCAGTTACAGACATTCAAAAGCAGACTGAAAACCTTTTTGCTCACACAGACCTACACTCAATAGCTGTGTGTGTGTGTGTGTTGTTTAAGTTTTATTTAGCTGTTTTCACTGCCTTAAGGCATTGTAAAATCTGCACAGGTTTTTATGTTTTTATCTTCTCTGTTAAGCACATTGAGTTTACATATAATTACATATAACGCACTACATAAATAAAATTCCCTTTGCCATATGTGAGTAGGGCTAGTGAAAATGAAATGTCAGTGTGGGATCATACGAACATTCCTGTGCTAGCTTGATGTCTTATTGATTATAACTTAATGCTCATTTAGTAAATGATACACCCCAGTAAAGTGAAAAGGGGCAATAAAGTGTGTAGGTTAACTTAGGTCTGACTGCTATATGAGCGTGTGGTTTCCCTTCTCTTCATTCATCTCATCTGGCTACAAAATACCAAAGCGCCCAGCTCGAGGCTTCATAGTGGGCGACGTCAGCATGACCGTGTTGATGTTTTACCTCGTGAACAGTTTCCAGAACTAACTTTTAACTCCTAACGTGACTTCCCTGGGAGAGACCATCTATTGGTCACACTTAACGCCACACAGCACAGCTCAGCCCAGAGGAGATGAGATCCATTCCAACCAAATACTATTGGGCCCATTGTCATTCAAAGAATGCCCCAAATACCAGCACTCCAATTCAGCCGATTCAAATGATTTGGAGGATTATACAAGCTAAAATGCTATGCTGGAGACACAAAGAATAATTGCTAATGGTGGATTTAGAATGGCCTCATTCTTGAAATGAGAATGAGGCTGACAGATAATATTTCAATTCTTTATCTTGAGCTGTCATTAATGCAAGTTTAATGGAAAGGATGCTGAGATAGGAATGTTAATTATCACTATTCATTTCCAGAGAGCAGAAAGCCTGAGAAGGTTCCAGTGGATCAAAAGAGATGATTCAGACTTGATGTTCACGTAACCTGTGCTTGCGTACCGACAGACCCCATCTGGCTCGTTACGTGTAAATGCTGCCCACAATTTTTTAAAATAAGAATCCACATTGATGCATTCAGTCTTTACTTTTAGTCCAAAACTGACTTTCACAAGGCATAAAAAGCCTTGTACTGAGTCAATAGTTATGTGGAATATTGAACTACTTTGTGAGCAATGAGAGTACAGCATCCTAACTGCGTATCTTTTATTTATGTCTCCAGTGGGCTTTGATATATAAAAAAATTGTGTGTTTGTGTGTTGGTCTGTAGAGGAATGCAGATGCAGTGGTGAATGCAGAATTGATGCTCCATTGTTCACTGTGTGGAACTCGTCTATAATTTACAGGGTCTCCACCCCTCTCTGTCACTAATGGATAGGGGTGTCTTCCTGGAGACTGAGGGGGTTGAAATGGGCTCTAGGATTGCCTCTTGAAAACCCCCCCTTCCCCCATCCCACATGCACAGCAGATAAAGAAAGCTCACTTCAATTTGGTGCATGTCTAGTGCATGCAGTGGGTTACCAAAGATACCAAACAAATCTTGAATACATCGCTAAGCTTCTGAGGTGGGACAGGTGGTAGATATTTGAGGGAGGGATGATGGAGGTACGGAGGGGAGGGGAGTACAATGTGGAGTATACACAGATCATTACCATCTCCTATAGCTCCGGGGCTTGTCATGCTGAAGGCAGGCAGATTGAAAGAGCTAATGGGAGCCGGGGTGATGCTGTGTGAAGTAATTTAGTGCAGGAGGTGCGGTGGTTGAGAGAAAGGCAGGGGGAGCAGGAGGCCCTAATCCTTCCCATAAAAAAAGAGAGATATACCCTTTCACCTTAGCGTGAAGGAGCAGCTTTGATACATTCGGGACAGGTGCTCAGCTTTGAGAACGAGGGAGGCCGCTGTGGCCCCTGGGCTACATTGGAGTGACTGTGTACCAAAAGCTGCCTATCTTTCTCTGTGTAGCATCAGCTCAAAGGAGGACTTTGTTGTTGGCTTGTTCAGAGCCTTGACACCAGATGTGAGTGTCACCCTCAGGATGAAGAACAGCTGCTGTGGGGTTGGAATGGTATGGCCTGGGTTAAAAAAAACAAAAACACCCTGCATGTTTGCCTGTGAAGTTCAGTTGCTATATGACCACAGTATGTGGATGCTGGTACACCTCCGCTGGGCAGGCTGGGCTAAAATTTGGGCTCAGTTAGATTTGGTAGGGATTTACTGAGCTAGCTCGAACGGGGAGCAACACAGTGACCAGAGCCCTCAATGGAAACACATCTCAAATCTCTTAAATGTTACTATACACTCATGCTGATTGACATTTGAATTCCCTTTTATTATTCATTTATTTACCCTGCTCTTAGATGGACTAACCACACTCTTTACTTATTTATAGAGAGAGATGGAGATGTCTCTCTCCTGCTGGCAGAGGATCAAGAAACAGGGGTTCCATCCAGATAGCTTTAGGCAGAACGGTGTGATGAGAGGGCTTGATGAAATCATTGTTTGAATCTGAAGGACACAGAGGAATCTGTCTGAAACTGTTAGAATCAATTTAATTTGAGCTTTGGGATCAAAAGCAGGCCTCTGGGCTGCTCAGTATTTTTAGTGCTGCCTTTAAAGTCATCAGTCATTTTCAATCCTGATTAACTTATGGAAATCGTAAGCTATTTTTGAGGTGTTAATTCTCATTAGATTATTGACGGGTTGATGGTGACTGATGCATAAGCACACCGTTGTTGACTGGGTCTCTGCTGAGCTTCGGTTCCTAAATATGCATATGATTCTTTTTGCAATTAATAAAAAGTTTTTACATACTACAGGCCCATGTGGTTTTATGTTTAGTAATGCCTCTGGCAGTGGTACCAGTGTGAAAAGGGCTTTGCTGTAGTCACTCAGTGATTCATAAGAAATTGCTCATAGTGCCAAGCACCCTCAAACACTGAGTACAAACATTCCTGTTTTAAACATAATGTTCAAGTCTTTTTTTTCTCAAGGTCATTTGTTGTATCTGACCTATTAAGAGGTGGCCTGAGGACGCAGTACTCGTTCTTGGGAATGACTGCGCGGCTTGGGAAAGCTGCAGATATAATCTCCACCACCTTTGAGAAGACCAGAGGTGTCACTGAATGTCTATCTGAAACCAAACAACGTAAAAGCGTGTCAGTATTTATAAAAGAGAGTGCGCACACTCCAGTGCACCAGGATTAGCTTGTAGGGCCTTGTGGGCAACCTGCTGTTTTCTGCATCATTTCCAGCCCGGGTGTGTTTAGAGGAAGATTAGGACGAGACCAGACTGTTGAGTAATTGGTGGAGGGAGGCCACAGCTCCCTATGATCCCATCACTGCCGTCACACTTCACTGGAGACCCCCCGAGACCAGTGTCACACAGATAGCACGAGAGCTATACACGTACATGTGTGCGAATGTTCATTTGTATTCATGCGTGCGCGTTTGTGTACATACTGCAACAGTGACATGGCACACAAAAGTGCAGACTGCATCATGTAAATAGTGTTTTAATGGTTTTGGTGTTGAAACGATCTTGTGTCAGTGCTGGAAGTCTGTTAACCTGTGTTCCTGTCCCGAGGTTCACGCCTGGATATGTAATCTTTCCTCAGATAGATCCCATTGCCCCCCCCCCAGACCCTTTCCCCTTTTGATCTTAGATAAATTCTGCCTGGCTGCCCCTCCATCTGAGAAAAACCCAGTGGCGGGGTAGCCAAGGTCGCCTGGAAAGAAGGATGGAGAGCGGGTAAAGAGCAAGCAAGAAGTGCAAAGAGACAGAAATAAGTTCATGGCAACAAAAAAGAAGACATTATAGAAAGTTTCGCCTGCCTTACTAAAATATTGCATCATCATTAGTTTCATTACAGATTAAATATTAAGACTTTCTTTGCAAAAAGTGAACAGGCACAAAGTCCTTGTTAAGCGGATCACACAGATTAGCAGGGATAATGCTAATAATGGGCCAAGGGAATATATACACTTACCCTATCTACTTCACTTACCTTATCTGCTCCCCCCCTTCCCTGCCTGCCTTACCTGCCAGCCCCTATTGATTGTCCTTATGTATATTTGCTTAGTGGTTAAAAAGACACTGAGACCACTGTCATGCTATCATCGTGCTTTGCTCTGTGTTTATTTACCCGTCTATCCTTTCTGATTCTGCTCATGTCTTCCCTCTGTCCCTGACTCTGTTTCTTTTGAAGTAGGTCATTTTATAGATAGGGAAATGTCATTTCTCTGCCCCTCTCTCTCTCTCCCTGTGTGTGTGTGTTTGTAAGAAAAAAACAGCTGGTGGGAGATAGTGAAAGAGAAGGAGACTGAAACATGAAATATTATTGGAGAGCAATGCTACTATGCAGATAATGCATATATCACTGTGCAGTAGTCCTGGTGGTGAATGAGTGACTGTCGGGGCTCCACTTCTCTGACAGGCCTGTTGACAGCGTCTGCACACGTGTGTGTATGTGCATGTAAAACAGGGGGCAGCTTAGCTTTGTCGCTCTCTCAGCACCCAGTCTTGTGGGTTGGACACATGGCCGCATGCCTGCAATTAGCAGCATACAGACACAAAAATATTTTTATCTCCTGTGTTATCTCATGTGTGCACACATGCATGCTTTGTGACAGGCATGCAGGCCATTTGTGTGGATACACAAAAGCGCACAAATTCCTGTGTGCACTGGTAATAAGACATATACAGACAACTTAAAAAGAAACCCAGGCTGTCATGGAAGGCTATGCGGTTGTGCTTTCGATAAGTACATTTGAAGAGCATTTGGAAAGATTGTTGAAATGCCACTCATTTCTAATCCGTCATTAGATTTGATGTTGGTCGTTCTATTTTCAACAGACAAACAGATTCTCCTAAACTCTCAACAGTCTTTTCTCTTCGGTTAAGCTTTTTTTGTCCTCCTTTAAAGATTTCGTTGCAGTTTTCTGTGAGTCGGCAGATGCAGACAAGCCCTTTTTGGTCTGCTGTTTACACTGGGAGCATTTCTGCACAGCTACAGGCGGACAGGAAGACACAGTAGGTATGAGGTTGGAGGTTTGACCCAACCACCAGCAGCTCCATGCCCCCTCCACCTCCCACCATCTGCCCCTCAAGTCCTCCTCCATCCTGACTGACATCCCTCCATGGACCTGTACCCCCAGCAGCAATGGTCAATAAATCCCTACCTGATTCAACACTTCAAAAACAACCAGCCCCAGTCTGCACTCAAGCCAACAGCATCATGAATAACAATTAACACCCTCCAAAAACAGCAGTAACCTCCGATAACTCCAGTCTATCTGGCATCTGGGGTGCATTTGCATTAATGATTTCTCTGCCTTCCTTATTCTCCTTCTCTGAGGCTCGTTTGCTTTGTTTTGCGGCGCTTTTTTTGTGTATCTCTTTCTATTTTCTTTTTAAAGCTGCGTGTCTCATTATTACAGCTTTCGATAGATTGCAGTGTTGTAGCTACACAAATGCAGTGATATGAGTTGTTGTTGGGAAGACTGTTCTCCCCCCAAACCTTAACGTTGTGTCAGGAAAGACCGAATAGTAAACAATTTTAAGTGTTTCAGATTCTATGCAAATCCAGTCTGTTCCACAGCAGCATGCAGCATGAGTTACAATGTGAACATGAAATACTTTCTGACACTATGTTTTCAATACACTGCCTAATTTTCAATCTTGTCTCTCCTCCCTGCCACTCTTGCTCGGCGATGCTGTTTCATCTTCCAAAATCTTCTCATTCAGGTAAGTCATTTTTTTAAAAAAATCCCATTAAGTCATTTCATGTTTAATTTACAAGTAAATGCTCTTAGAACTAATTGTGTCTCAAGCTTCCTGATTAAAAAAAAAAAAAAAAAAGGTTTTACAAAAGAAAGAAGATCCTGCTGAGAAAGGATTCTGTCAATCAAACAAAACAAAAATAAAAAAAAAAAC